>JANIJG010012571.1:0-15568 GCA_024611175.1 Megaceryle torquata
CGGGGGCAGAATCCCCTCCCTTGGCCTGCTGGCCACACTGCCGGGGCTGCTGGGCAGCCTGGGAGAGGCAACCGGCACCACTGTGGGGTTTGGGTTGCCCTCTTGTGGCAGTGCCTGGATCATGGGGGCCGGTGTGGTGCTGCACACCCCATGGGTACAGCTGGCTCCCAGACAAGGGCACAAAGCCACTGTCTGCTGGGGCTGCTCAGGGTGGCCACACGCTCATCCTCCCAGCACCTCTGTCCAGTCCCCTTAATTAACGCCTCGAGCGTTAGTAACTTGGCACAGCCAGGCCACAGTGGAGAGCAGCTGAGCACTGTGGTGCTGGGCTGGTCTCAGAGCTAAACACAGCAGATCCCACCACCACAGTGCTCCTCATGGCACAGACTTGCAGGAATCCCGACTCCGCCCCGAGCCGTGCCCTCGCCACCCATCGCCCCAGCTAAGCGACTGTCTTCTCTCGGTGCCGCAGGTATGTCGAGAGTACCAGCGTGGCAACTGCAACCGGGGCGAGAACGACTGCCGGTTCGCTCACCCCGCCGACAGCGCCATGATCGACACCAACGACAACACGGTCACCGTCTGCATGGATTACATCAAAGGGAGATGCTCACGGGAAAAGTGCAAATACTTCCACCCTCCCGCGCACCTGCAAGCCAAGATCAAGGCTGCCCAGTACCAGGTTAACCAAGCTGCAGCTGCCCAGGCAGCGGCGACAGCAGCTGCCATGGTGAGTGTGGAGAACCCCCCTGGAATAGAAACATCCCTGTGGGATCAGTGTCGGCGAGAGGCACTGAGCGGGCGTGAGCTGGTCTGGCCGGAGGGGGTGTGTGTGCTCGGGGGTCCCGGGCCCTACACGGTGCAAGGAGCTTCCTCAGCATGTGGTGCCAGATCTGCTCTGAAGTAGTTACAGACCGTTGAGGTGTTACACTAATTCTGCCTGCCGACGTATGGAGTATCTATATGTACATATATGTGTGCATACGTGTGTGTGTGTCCGTGCGTGTGTGGGCATATATGTATATATAGTTCATCGTGTGTTTGTGTGTGGGTAGGTGCATATCTATCTAGCTGCTCAGATAGATAAACCCAAAGCTCAGTTCCCGTCAGTCCGTGTTTGTAGAGATGGAGTTTGCAGTGACCTCACCGTGTTACCGCTGCCCGTAGCCCCCTCCCCAACCCCACCGAGGGCTGCCGGCCGCTCTCGCCGGGCACCGGCGCAAACCTCTCACAGTCGTGCCAGCCAGACCTGGAACTGCTCGGGAGCTGGTTTCCCAGCGAGGAGAGGCCAGCACCCCGAGCAGGGCCGCAGTACCGCGCTGTCCTGCCCACGCTGAGCCCCGCGGGGTGTGGGAAGAGGAGCGTGCCGGGGCGCGGCGGCAGTGGCGGTGCCAGGCGGCAGCCGGGGCCGGCTCCCTGCGGCGCGGGCGACGAGCGGGGTGCGGGGAGCCCCGTTTCCGCTGCCGCCTGGCCGAGCGCCCCAGGGCCTGCCCCGCCCCGCGGCCCCGTGCATGCTTAGTCTTGTTACCGTTGTACACGGCATCCGGTGATTTGTTTTTATTTGTTTTTTCTCACCTCCCCAATGCACTGCTGCCCCCATGATGCACCTCTGCTTGCTGTTTATGTTAATGCGCTTGACCCCACTGGCCATTGCCATCATGTGCTCGCTGCCTGCTAATTAAGACTCAGTCGGCTGTCAAATCACTGAAGCGACCCCTCGAGGCAACCTTTGACCTGGTACTATGACCTTTCACCTTTTAGCTTGGCATGTAGCTGTATCGTAGAGTCGAGTTTGGGGTTAATGTGGAGAAATGGAATATCCCGGTTCCCACCCTTCCTTCCCCCCATACCCCCCCCTTCCCCCTACCCAAACCCCGGCAACGAGCGCGGGGGCGGCCGGGCCGGGCCTTGGCGTAGGGCTCCCAAGTGGGACCCCGCCGCCCCCGCGCCCCGCCGGCCCCCTCCCCTTCCCGAGGGTGCCAGGGCCGGCCGCGGGCGCAGGGCGCGTTGGCATGGCTTCGTGGCGCGGAGGCGGCCCGGGGGTGCCGGCATGCGGCGTGGCTCTGCATGCCCGGGCAGGCGCTGGGGCCCGGGGAGTGGGTTGGCGCCAGCGGCCCTGCCATCCGCTCCGGACGGTGACTATTAACATCGCTTCTACGTGTTGATGATCCTCATGGAGCTCGCAGTGCTGCTTCCCCTGCCCCGATAGCCTCGCTCCCCATCCAAACCCTGAAGCTTTACCGTAGCGTAATCCTTACGCCGGTCCCTATAACGTCCCGTCCCCTGTGCCGCTGTAACGTAGGACAAAGCAGCGCTCCCTCGTACAGCTGTGACCTCGCCTTTGATTTGGTAGTTCAGTCCGCTCTGCTGCTTGCTTGCTCATGGATAGACATGGTGCTGCCTGGTGTTTATTGCCTTCTACTGACTTTTCTTTTTTCCTCTCTCTCTTTCTTTTTCTCCTCCCTCCCCTCCTCCTCCACACCCCACCCCACCCCTTTGGGGGTTTTTTGTGTGTGTTTTCTTTTTTTCTTTTTTTTTTTTTTTTCTTTTTTTTACTGGACTTTATTTTTATACCCATCCACCATTCAGGGAATTCCTCAAGCTGTACTTCCCCCATTACCAAAGAGGCCTGCGCTTGAAAAAACCAATGGTGCCACCGCAGTCTTTAACACTGGTATTTTCCAATACCAGCAAGCTCTTGCCAACATGCAGTTACAGCAGCATACGGCCTTTCTCCCACCAGGTAAGTGCTGCCCCTTCACCACCTTCCGGGGAGGGAGAAGGGGGAATTCTAGAAAAAACACACTAGGAAATAACTGCTTCTTCCTGGCAGCAAATGCATAGAGGTGTTTGCACGGCAGCCACTGGTGCCCCATGCAGGCAGTGCCTGGTACCGTAAGGTGCCCAGTGTAGCAATGCCCGGTGCCAGCAGGTGCCTGGTACCATAAGGTGCCCAGTGTAGGCAGTGCCTGGTACCGTAAGGTGCCCAGTGTATGCAGTGCCCAGTACTGGAAGGTGCCCAGTGCAGGCAATGCCTGGTACCATAAGGTGCCTGGTTGCAGACAGTGCCTGGTCCTGGAAGGTGCCCAGTGCAGGCAGTGCCCAGTGCAGGTAGGTGCCTGGTGCTGGCAGGTGCCCGGTGCAGGCAGTGCCCAGTACCAGAAGGTGCCCAGTGCAGGCAGCCTCTCCAGCCTGTGGTACCTGGCGAGCTGTGGGCAGAGGAGGGGCTGGCTGCAGGGGGCTGGCTTCTCGCTGCTTCACTCGGAAGCTGGGTGCGTGTTTTCCAGTCTAATATAAAAATCAGCATCATACTCTGTTGTCCTAAATCAGAATTTTAAATTTTCTCTCTTGTTCCTCTTTCCCTTGATTAACTTCTCTTCATTACACATCTCTTAAGCTGTTGTATTTGTTTCTCTTTGCTGTAAGACCCCTTTGCCTTCACGTGCTTAGCAACAGTTGTTTTTGAGTCACACACTTGAAGGTTTTGATTTCAGTTATGGTGCAGTGCTCACAGAAGGCACAGGCAGTCTGGCAGACAGGCTAATCATGAACCTGCACAAGAAATCACTGTTTGGGGCTTTACCACCAAAGCCTCGGGGCTGATTTTGGCCAAATCAGAACCAAGGTGTGCTTGTTCTTATGCAAGAGCGATCAAATCTACCCTGTTCTGGTGCAATTGCTGAAGAACTGGTGCCTGTACTACTAACGTAAGCAGAAATCCCTTCAGAGGACAAGTGATGGGACTAGGAAGGAATATGTTTTGGTTCTGCAAACAGCACTTTATGAAGAATGATACACTGACTGTATCGTGTGAATTTATGCCTATATTAACCCAGCTGAGTTATTTTTACACATGAACCCCCCAAACCAGCAGTATCATTCTCAGAGGTGCGCAGAGGACAACGGATAGACCTGCACTCAAAAAATGGGAAGGAGTCTGTGAGGACAGCCCTTTGTGATGCAGGCTAGGAGGCAGGAAAAGAGAATACAGCTATTTAGCCTATACCAAAAAATGTAAGGATTTTATCCTAAGTGATTTTCACAAGTCTGTTCCCAGGAATTCCCTGTAGTACCTTTTACCGTTCTTTCTCGATCTGGCAAACAACCAACAGGTAGAATTTAAATGGTACAAAAATCAGTTGCTTGCTGTAGAACGTTTTAATAACTTACTTAGGTTCCAAAAAATGCATTGCAGCCACTGCAGTACATTAGTAAAAGCTTGTCGCAGAGCTTGTTGGAGTCAATAGAAAGTCTGAGTAAGCTTTAGATCAGATCTCCAGCCCACGTACTCAAACTGATGTAAAAATTCTCCAGCAGTCGCAGTCCTTCCTGTAGCCATTAACCAGTTTCACCGGCTCATTTTGGCAGAGCGTAACCGATGTCGTTAGAAAACCGTACGGTTGGATTTCCAGCTTCCATTAAACCAGCGAGGGGCTGGGCGGTGGCTGGAAGTACTCGAGTTGCTTCGAGTCTCGCCCTGCGGACTCAGAAGCTGGTTCGTGTGCGCCAGAGCTCATTCGCACTATGTCCTTGTCCGGGATCGTTCACGTCGCTCTTACACCCAACCTGCCTCAGCTCTTCCTCCAGCAAACCCGTCCTGAGACCTGCAGGAGTTTGCGCAGTGGCGCTTGATGGTTCACCTGACCTTTCTTGACCCCTGTAGTTTGGTATCTGTTAAACAAGGAAAGGATTTTTTAGCATCAGCTATGAATTCTCTTCTTATATTTTTCAGATAACAGCAGTTTGACCTTTTCAGTAATCCAGTATTTTTCCAAAAGTTTGAAATATTTTTTTTTTTGCCACCTTGCCCTTTTTGGTTTCCCCCACTTCAGACTAACCAGCACCAGTCCTCTGTGCACAGGCATCTGGAGGTAGAGTTTCTCTGTCGGTCCCTAAGAACCGAGGGCAGAGCACAGACCACGGGTGCCCTCGGCCCCGCTGCTGTGGAGAAGAGGCAGGTTAATTCAGTGGAGTCCGAATATTTTAACACAGACGTTTTTCAGGCTTGGACACCTAAAGTGTAATTCCTCAGATGTGTTCTTAGCTGCTTCAGCTGCCATGTCTGAAGGTGCAGCAGGTTTGGAGGGCAGGGCGCTCGCAGAACCTGCACGGTGCCGATACGTACCCCAGTGGAGGATCTTGGCAGGACCCTCCTCTCTGCAGGATGCTTCACTTTTGATGTGTCACCCTTGAGAGTTTTCCACTCATGTTGCAGACAAACCCAGATGCCTCTTCTGAACTGTAAGGTGTAATTCTGCTGCCTGTGCACAAGGGCTGGTGAAAGCAAATAAAGGGGTTGTCCATGCCGGTGGATGGACGCTGGCACTCCAGCACTCTTCAAATGATTAAATGCTCTTAGATACTCATCTCACCGCTCCCATATAAAGCTCCCTCTTCACCCAGCTCCCCTCTTGAGGTCTCCCAGAAACCTTGGCTGCTGATACTGTCCCCAGACAGACAGGGGAGTCTAAAGCTCACTGCAGGAAAGAGCTGGAAACAATTGTGGTGTTAGCTACTTGAAATAAGCAGAGTTAGTGTGCCTGGGGAGGAGGCTCTGCAAGGTTTAACAGATGTTTACAGCCTGCTGTGGTACTCTGGCCCCGGCTGCCGCTCTGGAGGCCTTGGCCAACACGTGGGCAAACGTTTTGCCGTGGGGCTGTGGAGATTCAGGATCCTGCCAGGAGCTGCTGTCCTGGTGCAGCTGCAAGGGGCAGGGCTGCAGCAGGGCCGCCAAGCCACGCAGCCAGCCCTGGAAAGGCTTCAGCCACCTCTGCTGTTAAGTCAATGCATTGCATATTTATTTAGTTACCACAGCTTCAGCACCAGAGAGCTCGCTTGCCCATCGCTGGGGCTCAGCCAGCGCGCAGAGGCTTTCCTGCAGCAGTGTCTGGGTGAGCGCCTGCCTCCGAGGGGCTTCTGGCTCCCTCTACCAACACTGCTCCCCTCCAAAATGTCAGGGAGGGAAAGACCAGGCACCACTGCTCACCCTAACAGGAGCACTTACGCTGTCTGTGGTGATGTTTTTAATTAGGGTTTAGTAGATTGGACAGAATTAAGTAGACAGAGGGGAATAATACAAGGGAGAGAAGAGGGGGAAGAAAAAAAAATTGCTTAAAACACCAGTAAACCCTAGAACATTTATAAAAATAGCTTTATTCCACTGCAGGAATCGTCTGGTTGTGAAGTTGCAATCAGTTAGCTGAGCACATCCTTGAATTAAAATTCTGCCTCGTGCTGCAAAGCTAGGGAACATTGGAAACTGCACATTTATTATTCATGCATTCTCATTAGTCACTCAAAGCTTCTGAAGTCAGGATGAATATTAAGGTCATAGCGAAAATGATCTTTATTACTGGTAAGAGGGTCATACAGCATTATGTCTTCATATCTGCAATTTACTGCACCCTCGCTGGTATCTTCATTTCTGTCTTGTGTTCATTTGCTTCAATCCCTTCTCAAAACTGTGTGCGCTGGTTATAGTGTTAGTGCTGAGAACTCAGACTAAAACTCTGAGCTGAGAAAAGCTTTACAGTGATATTTCAGAGTCATTACGAATACCTAACTCACCTTTAGCATGGAGATGTAGTTATGCTTGGAATGACGTAATGTTCCCGACCTAATGGAGTACGTACAACCTTATAGGCAGGGCACTTCTGCACAGACAGAGCTCAAAGGCTCTTCTCTGTACCCTCGTTAACACCAGAGAGATGTCAGGAGGGGGACAGAGAGCGGTTTTACTCGCTGTTTGTACTTTATAGACAAACTTTGCTCCATTTCTTTTAATCTTGCTAGTGGTCCCATTGACTTCAGCCACGGTTTGTGCCTGGGCAGGTCAGAAAAGCCACCCTTTTGACCTTTCTTTGTGAATATTTTCAGTCTCTTCCCTGATACGGAAATAGAAGAGTAATTAGGAAACGCGATTATGCCCTTTTCTTTGTAGCCTTGTGGAGGCAGTGATGACAGAGAGTAACCTTGTCCCCAGTAGTAATTACTCAGCCTGGCTTCTCCCCTGCTTAGTTAAATGCTCTTGAGGTTGTGAAGCCACTACAATGCTTGGCACCGTCTGAAACAATTTCCCGTCGCCCGTGACGGTCACGTAATGTCACGGAAGCGGCACTGCCCCAGCTCCCGCTGGCAGGCTCCGTTTCCACCGCAATCTCTGTTCCCAGATTGCAGAGTTTATTTCAGTTTCTGCTGTGTCAAGCATAATTAGAGGTGCTAATAAGCAGTGATTTGTTAAACAAAGAAGTAAATCGTTTATTAAAAATGGATAGTCTGAAAAACCCGTAAATATCTATCATTTGGGAAGCAAAAGATTCCAGGTTCAGTCTGGTGGAAGGCATTTTTCTGTGTAAAGAATTACCAGCTTAGTGATAGGTAAAAAATTATAGCCTCGTGTTCCCAAAACCACCCTACCGCTCATGGCTCGGCCACTGCAGGGCAGGATTCACCAGGTGCTGTCACTTCAATTATTTTTCTCCAGCCTGGTTGCAGGTCATGAGCCCAGACACCAGCACCTTAAAACGCATCCCATAATGGAGAAAACAACCACTGAATAAGCGTTGTTAGGTGCTGCCACGAGCTGCACGGGAGCCTTCAGCTGTCCAGCCGCTCACTGCGTGGTAAGCAAACAGAGCTGAGGACAGGCAGGGTGGCTGCTGCTGCTCCGGCAGCTCGCAGGGCTCCTGCAGACACGATGAGGGTGCTGCCTGCCCAGTTCACTGAGTCACAGAATCCCAGCGCAGCGGGGGCTGGAAGGGCCCTCTGGAGATGCTCTGGTGCCACCCCCCCTGCTCCACCCAGCAGGGTCACCCAGAGCAGGGGGCCCAGCAGCGCAGGGTCCAGGCGGGGTGGGAATCTCTCCAGAGAAGGAGACTCCACAGCCTCTCTGGGCAGCCTGGCACAGGCTCCCACACCCTCACAGCAGAGAACTTTCTCCTTAGGTGCAAGTGTAAAGTATTTCTTTTTGTCTGAGGAAACCAGGGTAAAGACATTACAAAGCTTGTGTCAAAAGGCAAAAAAGATTTTAAGATTAAAAAACTAAAGCCAAAGAAGCTTTTCCTGGCCATGCTGCTATTGCCCGGTGCTGCAGGACACACCAGCACACAGTTGGATCACTCTCTCCCCTTCACCCCTCACTAGTTCTAATGGATCACTGTGCTATTGTATGGTTTGATTGTGCTGACCGTTACATGCCACTGTTCCCATAATAACAATTTTTTCTTCTTTGTTCAAATGAAATTTCTAATTACACGTGTGATGGGTTGTTTTAATTCTTTTCCCTTTCCAAATCCACCTTCCTGTTGCAATGCATGATGGGCAGGCTCAATATTGTGCATGACACCCGCTACAAGTGTTGGTAGGTGCCAGCTTTGTTTCTTGATTATCTTAAACCTGTGGTGCAGCTCACGGACCCTCAAAATCCACTGCTAGATTTTAACTTAGAGCTCTCGTGCCAATCCATCTCCCTTAGCCTCCTGCACTAACACCTGTCAATTAAATGCAGTTTAATTGACACGGACACGTAGATGTCGTTAATTTGGTACGGCAGTTTTTTTGAATTGCACATTGTTCCTTGGTGGATTTTGATTGGACTATGAGTTCCAGTGTTTAGAAACTATCTTGTGTTAAATAAAGATTGTATCTTACTATAGCCACTAGATGTATACTGTCCTTCGACAAGATTAACTTTTGTTTGTAGTAAATATTTGGGTTGAATTTTTAAAAGACAAAAAATTTGTAAATACTAAGGGCATTTAAAAATTCTCCTGTCGGTTTTTGTATTGAAATGGTTAAGCTTGTTTGTGTCGATTTTCTTGATTTGATGGTAACAAGCATTTTCCCCTTTTTTTCTCTTCCATTTCCCTCCCCTCTCTCTCCCCGGAATGTTGTCCTGCTTTGCACTGTGGTTGCATGTCACGCGCTGGCAATGATGTCTCGGGCTTTTTGCTGTGACAAATACCATGCTCAACTACCCCTCCACGTGTCGCTCTGGTTCCCATACTGCTACACTCTTCTGTATGTTTGCTTATATGATTTTCCTTCCGAAAGTTCCCATGGTGCACGGTGCTACGCCAGCCACTGTGTCTGCAGCAACAACATCTGCCACAAGTGTTCCCTTCGCTGCAACAGCCACAGCCAACCAGGTTTGCTAATTTACAGCTTTGTTCCTTACAGACAACTTGAAATTGGTGCTTTTAATGAGCATGGGGGATTTGATATTACCTCTTGTTGGCCTACACATTCTCTCTCAGGTCTGCAGCACAGCTGAATAAGCCTTTATCCATGCTCAAAAGGTGCTGCAGTTCCATTTCTGATGCTAAAAATAATTGGTAATAGAGTTTCTGACTCAGTCTTAACATTTATGGGCCACGCTGCTTATTTCTGCTCTCAGACATGTAAAGAGAAAGGGATAATACACGGAACCCATTATTTATTTCTATTTCTGTGAAGCCGACAGCTCCTTCTAGTGCAGAACTCCACTGAAAGCCAGTAAAACCTTTGTGCAGAGGGGTCGCAGGATCACGGTTCTAACAGTCTGAATTTAGCAGTCTGAACATGTTCTGACTCTCCTCTTCCAAGAGCAAAACAAAAACGTTTGAGCATGGGCCACACAGAAACTTCTTTTAAACTTTTGGTTCAGCTTGTGATGCTGCTTGGAAATGGCCGGTCGCTTGTTGCAGTAGGACAGGCTTCAGCTCAGAAAATGTCCCTCAGAGGCTGGGTTTTGTTCTAAAGAGCTGCCCCAGTTCTGGCCGTGTTGGGATCTGCTTCAACAATAACAGAGTAACGCTTCACTGCACCAGTGATGACAAGTCCTCCCAGCAAGGGCGGAAGCCAGTGCTCTGAAGCAGAGTGCTGGGGCTGGAGGAGCTGCAGTCCCCGCACGTACCAGCTGGAGCTGCACTGGGAACAGAACAGGGCCTCTTCTTCTTACCTGGCTGGGTTGTCAGAAACGCAGATTTCTGTAGCACCTCTGCCCCCAGGTGCGACAGTAGAAACTGATCTTTAGAGACCCTCTTCTTGCTCTTGCGAAAACGAATTCTTTTTTTGGAGATACAGTAGGAAGTTTGAATTGCCTCTGTCGTGAAGCCGTCACTCCCGGTGAATGACTCTGGTATTACTCCTGACTTGATGGGAATCACACTTGGGCCTTTTAGAAGAGGGAGCTCAGCACTTTCTTCAGCATTTTGCAGCTGTGGCTCTGTGCATGGGATTAGTTCTGGAGATAGATGTCAGTTTTTAAGGCAGGCTAACCTGCCGTACTCGGCCCACCCAGTCATTAAACAACTTTGAAATCCCATCATAAAGTTGTTGGGTTTGCAGGTGGGCATTAAGCGGCCGTGCCCCTGCCCCTCTGTGCCGGTGGAGCCCCAGCCTGGCCCCGCTGCGCTGACACGGAGGGGACCGAGTGCCGCAGGGCCCCGAGGGGCTGAGTCCCGAGTCTCTGGCTTCAAGCCTTTCCACCTTTGCCTGCTGAGCACCTCCATGTACCGCGCCCAGCTCTGCGTTCTTTGTTAACCTGTCTGCTTCCCGATCTCGCAAAAATATTATCCCCCAAATTACCCCAGATACAGGCGTGTGCACCACGAGTCCCAGAAGGGACCTGGGTGTTTCGATCCCGACAAATGATTCAGTTCAGTTCCAAACCCCAGTCATGTTAGTCTGCTTAGCAGGTAGCACTTTCTGCTCTGGAGAAATATCTGCTGACTGCCCCCGTCACTCACAGATTAAGACTAGCATAGGAGTTACTTGGGAGTTGGAAGAGCCGGTGCATAGGCAGGGCTACCTAAGCGAGCAACCACCTGTATGCCCAGAGCATCTTAATACTGCAGCTCATTGCAACATTAAGTGTGTTTCTGTATCCCCTGTCAGTCCAGGGAGCTGTGAGAACAAACCAAGCCACAGAAAAACATCATCATTATTTTTTTTTAAATCATCCCTTTCTAAGTAACCTTTCCCAAATGGATCAGAGGGAAACTTTCTGTTGTAGAATCTGATCATTTCATGCGTATCCTCCCTGGAGCCTCATAACACACTTAGTACAGTACTGCAGCCACACCTCCCTATATACATATATAACAGATATATGTATATCCTGTGTGAGCAATGCTGGAATTAATGCCACACGGTGCGATCTGCATGCATGCCAAGAGGCTGAAGATCTGGCCCTTCATCTTCACTGAGCGGTGTTGAAGGTCCTTGGTATGTTCCGACAGCACTATCCCTGACGCTTCTACGCAGTGGGGTGCAACAGCCTGGCCTGCAGCAGTAGGAAGAAATGGTATGAGAAGCTTCGTTACGCTTGAAGCCCATTTCTGTACAAGTTGGCAATGTTGTGTGGAGTTGCTAGGGGAGGAGAGGGCACAGGGGTGGAAAAAAATGACACCAAGACCTGCAGTTGAATTAGTTAAGAAGAAACCTCCCTGTTCTCTTCCTTGTGTGGATTGACAGGCCAGCCCTAGAGGAAAAGGGGTCTTTCCAAGTGCAGCGGCCACTTGCGATCGTACAGATGTTGTGTTGTACCCCCGGCGTGTCTCCTTGTACGTGAGCATCACTTTGCTCCCTCAGCTGGACTTCAGATACAAGTTTCAGAACATAAGTTCGTTCCCTGTGCTGCTGGCCATCGACTCTGACCTGCATACGTTGTTTTTCTTGAAATGGGAAGCCAAGCTGATGGGGCTCTTCGAGAGGGCCACGTACTGAACTCCGATTGCGCAGACGAACATTTTGGGAATTGTTTCACTGCTTCAGCTCACCCCCCACGATGCCGCCGCCGCGGCAGCTCCTCTCCGCAGCGGATTTTCACCAGCCGTGGTGAAAATCAAGCTCGGAGCATCCTGGGTTCGTCGTGCAGAACCCGAGGTGGTGAGAGCAGTGAGCACTTCACAAAATCGGACTGAAACAAGGCCGCTGTAGAGTTCACTGGTTTAAATGACACACTGAAAGCACAGAATTTTGTGTAGGCCAACAAAAAGGGCTCTTTTCAATTACGGCACTGCATGACTTGTGTAGATTTTAACTTTCCTTATTTCCTAAACAACCAATAATACTTATTTATACTTGTCAGTAGTGCTTAACACGATGTTTTCCAGTTTTAAGTTGCTCTTGTAGCACTTCAGTTTAACTTATAGTTACAGTATAAAATCCACCAACTCACAGCTGATCCTCACTTGTCCAGACTTACGTTCTGTAGCAAAATGCTGTGCCTCTGCGTGGCTCCGTTGCGCGAGTTACTCATCGTTTCAATTTTTTACCTATAGATACCCATAATATCTGCCGAACATCTGACTAGCCACAAGTATGTTACACAGATGTAGACATTTTGTCATCAAACAGTAAGTTCTGTGCTGTTCCTTGCATTTTTCTTACCCTTGCCTGTGCATAATTGGTCTTTTCCAGGGCGGGATGTTTGTTTTCTAAGAAAACCAGTAAGATACGGGGGGAGAAGCTCTGAACACAGGTCTAGTGGCCGCCCGGCTGAGGGCTGGTTTCTCTGTCGGGCTGCCACGCTCTGTGCACAGTGCCTGCTGGGGCGGGTGGCACGGCCCGGGGAGGTGCCACAGCGCGGGCTGCGCCTGGGTGACGCCGGGGCGACGTGGAGGTCGGCTGCGAACTGTGCCCGTCAGCGCGGGGTGCCGAGCGAGGCTCCGCTGCGGAGCGCTGCCGAAGGGAGGTGCCGGGGGGGTGGTCGGGCTCAGGCTTCCCCGGTTTCCCAGTCGCAGATGTAAAGTTTGGGCTGATGAGGTGCTAGCCGAAAGCAGTGACCGTGCTGAAAACACTTTCTCTCCTTTCCTTCCTAGATCATAACTAAAGAGCAAAGGACAGTGTGTTGGGGTTGGGAAGAGGACGAGCTCATCAGCCATAATGTATATACCGTCAGCGACACCCGAAACTCCCTCAGCAGTAAGACCTCCACGCGTTGCATGTTTCCGGGATGAATGAGAACGTGGACATCCACTGCACACTGTTGCCTATATACTTTGTACATTTAATTGATATTTGTGCTGAGGTGATCTTATTGTCTAAAAACTACAGCATCGTCTCTCTTTTGCCACGCAGAAGTGCACGTAGGGAGCGGAATACGCAGACGTAGTCCGTTTCCTACGTAATCCTGTACGTCACCTTGAAAAGACAGACGATGGTGTAACCATAAATCTATTATGTATTGGTACGTCTGTAGACCAAGATATAATTTTTTAAAGTAAGTTTATTTCTTTCAAGGTTTACAAATAACAAAGGTGCACCTTGTATTTAAAATTGCCATTATAGACGAGAGCGTGCATGCACAGTAATTTTTGTTTAAGAGTAATATTTTTAATGTAATAGATTGTAAGAAGTGGTAAGAGAGGTATCTGACAGATGAATGTGCCAAGCGAAACCACAACTGTGTATATTTTAAAGCACATCAATGGCTTTAAGTACCACGTTGTTAAGGATTTCTCATGAAGTGCCATAGACTGTACATCCGATTAGAGTATTATTTCTGCAGTGTTATTTTCAGAACCACGTTTTCACTTACTTTATTAGTACTAATCAGTCAAAGGGCACCGTTCTGTTTCAAACCAAAGCTGTCTCAGAAATGGCCAACTACTCCTTACAGTACCTGTAGACAGCACCGGAGAGATGCTCTGGCCGTACAAATTAACCCATACTGGACATACATATAATATTTTAAGGCATTGTAGTGTAATATTTATGCATATTTTACTGTATAACACGACATACGAAAGGGAAAAGCCATTTCTGAGACACAGTAGGAAATGTTTGAGGAACTTCTTTTGCTTCTATTTATAGCCTCTGTCGAAAGTCGAAAGGACTATAAATGTTCCGCAGAGATGGGTTTCACTTTTACTTCATCACAGTCGCGCTTTAGGCGGTGACTCTAAACCAAGACGAAAGAAGCACTGACATCAGATGCGTGACAAACCAAAATATGAAAAAATGGAGATGTTAATTAGCGTAGGAATCGGGTGGGTTAAATACTTGGGTGAGTTTTATATGTGATTTTTTTTTTTCTGTTCAGATTAACTGCTTATAGCCTTAGAAAGCCTTTACAAAATAATAATTAAAAAAAAATTAAAAAAATAAAATAATAAAAAAAAAAAAACTAAAATAGATGTGCATTCAAGTTTTAAGAGCGGATTCATCCAAAGGAATTCCTTTCTGTGGTTTGGATGTTGCAGCTAGTAAAGGATATTTTTGCTCTGTTCAGCAAAGTGCTGACGTGGGGGCCAGGTCACTGGTAGCGTGGCAGGGGGTGGAAGAAGCGCGGGTTCGGTTGTAGAACTCTCCATACTTCCAAGTTTACTGCGAGTTTTTATGCTTGAGAGAGATGCTTTATAGTATAAGAATGACGTGTTGATTTTACTGATTGTACTGTACATCTATTAAAGCCTTAGATTATTACATTACGGGTTAAAACCCATACCAATGTAATTTCAATCGTGTTAAGAAAGTATAGGTGACTTCACATGTTATTGTAGTTACTTAACATTATAGAATATTACTTATTTTTTTCTCGTTAAAAGTGTAGTTTTTATTTCTTACATTTATTAGATTGTTTTCATTTTCTATTACCAGTTGAATACCATTTCAGTTTATAGAATTTTGTTTTATTAGAGTTTACTGATGACTTTTTCGAAATACAAAAAAAAAGGTAGTTTTTCTTCATAACATACTCAGTTTTGAATTTACATGTAGTGTCATATGAGTATTCGTATTATTGTTAACGAAATGATTTATATTTTACTGATTTAATATTACAATGTAAGAATGTCAGTCATTGTTAGTTCTTGTCTAGTTTTCATTAAAAGAACAAAGATCTTTTATATGGATATCTTATAATTATATAATCATTGCTAAGTAAGAAGTTAAGTTGTTGCTATCGCAACAATCCTGGCAGACAATTGAGTAATATTTTGATGATTTATTTTGTTTGTAATTAGTTATTATGAGAAAATCTAGTTCCTAGATATTAGAATAAAATTTATTTTCTACTGTATCCATTTCAAATGTTAAAATATTGTTTAAATATTTTTTGAAATCCCTGAATATCAGGCCTTGTTATAAATAAGCTGCATAATCAATAGATCAAGGGACTTTTTGTTGATAATCCAAATACTCAAAAGTTTACGTAACAAGAATTATAGTGTGTGTGTGCAAACTCTTGAGGGTTGATTATGCTGCAGTTTAGCATGTGGGAACGTATAGAGAGAAGGTTGACTTTTTGCACTTCTGTATATAGTCAAAAAAGAGAGAAACCTGTATAATAGTAAGATCTTATTTTGAATAAAAATGTCTATAATTACAAGGAGTTTTGTTAAGGCTAATAAAATGACAGGCTGAACAAAATTGCTTGCAAAAGTGGCACAGAGTTAGCACTCCATACCCCTTCGAAAAAGTTGCTTTGCTTTATGTGGACAGCTTGTAGTTTGCCAGGATTTTTTCAGCTGGAAAGATATGCCATCCTTCCGAGATCTCATGACTGACAAAAGCTCCACTGGATCAAATCTGCCTGAAAAATCATTAATTTAAAAAAAAAATTTAAAAAAATTAAAAAAAAAAA
>JANIJG010012571.1:20838-54015 GCA_024611175.1 Megaceryle torquata
GTGATCCCTGGAGGGGTTTCCAAGCCCCCCGTGGAGCTGTGGTGCTGAGGGCCAGGGGTCAGGGGTGCCCTGGCAGCACTGGGGGAATGGTTGAACCTGATGATTTTAAAGGTCTCTGCCAACCAAAGCAACTCTCCGATTCTAAGGCTGTTTGCCATCACTGCTGGAACTGGTCAGGGAAATGCTGGGATGTTTCAGTTCTCATCAGCCCCCATAACCACAGACATCCACAGTGGTTCCTGTCCCCAGGGTAGGCTGTGTCTCGGGCACCACAGGGCGAGGATGCTTCTGTTTCTGGCAGCAGTGTGCCTCTTCATCCCCAGGTTCTCCATCAGGACGCACCCAGTGCTCCTGCGGGTGCCAAACTGAGCCCGGCCCCTCAAACCGCTGCCGTCGGCAGTGATGCAGCTCAGCCCAGCTCGCAGCCTGACGTGAAATGCTCCACCAGCGGAATGAAGGGCTGGGTTCTCCCCTAGGTCGTTACTGGCTGCCTTCGAGTACTCCAGTCAAACAGAGCTGCCAGAAAGCTGGCGTGCCAGGTTTGCTGCCAGTGTGCCAGGTTTGCTGCTTTCTGACTCACCAGTAGGTAAATTGGGCAATCTTCTGTTGCCCAATCTGTTTTCTTTCTCAGGAATTCAGTCTTTGCTTTGCTTTCGGGAGAGCAAAACCCCAGCCCAGCTGCTCGTTCACACACACGCCCCTCTCCCTGCTCAGCAGATGCTGGCAGGAGCCATTGTTGTCACAAGAGGGGTGACTGGGCTGTGCCTGGAGCCCCAGCAACAGCTGCTGCCCACCGAACCTCGGGGGGCTGTCACCTGCTCCCCCATGGTCCCATCCCCCAGCCTGAGCCATGTCCTGGGGCCCCGCTGACCCCGAATCGCTCCCAGGGTGGATACTGAGTCATGGAACCATCGAATCTCAGGTTGGAAGGGGCTGTGAGGATCACCTGGTCCAGCCATTCTTGGGAAAGATAAGATGGCCCAGCACCCTGGTTGGTCAGGTCTGAACAGTGCCCGATGTCAGGGGCCACGAGCACCCATGAGCTGGGGATGGGGCTGGATGGGATGGGACAGGAAGGGACGGGACTGGCCTGTGCCCTGAGATGCCCCCGTGCGCAGGGCAACATCCCACGGGCAGCACCCAGCATCAGAAGCTGCCAGAACCCGCCTCTGTTTTTCATGTGTCTCCTGCGCCGTTCCATGCTTGGCGTTAAGATGCAGGTCCCGCCGCTTCCCTGGTTATTTCCCGGCACTTTACACTTCACCCCGCTTCAGTGACTCGCAGGACTCCCCCTCCCCGCTGCCTCACAGCCCAGCTCAGGGCGGTGCAGCAGCCCCTCTGCCTGCCGACGGGTGGACAGACAGATGGCAGGGGGAGGGGCACACTTCCAGTCCTTTCCCCTTTTTATTTTTTACTCCTCCTTTTAATTTTCTCCCCCCCACCTCCTTTTTCTTGCCTCGTTCCCGCGAGCGGCAGGCAGTGGTTTGTAACACTGCTGTTCAAAGGCACCCGCTTGTGATGGGCAACGTTTTCTTGTACTTTGTTTGTAAATCCTTTCCCAGTAGAGCGGATATTAATAATTATATGAACCAAACTGCTACTTAAGCGTTCTGCTTTCCAAGTGGCAGCAGCTCAGGCTGCTTCAGGGCAGAACTCGGTGAAGAATTTGGCTCCCTGTTTCGAGCGTGCTGCGACAGTCCGCTCGCACAAGCGGAATTCTGTATTCATTTTTTTTAATCCCTCCTGTCCTACCCTTCTGAGCTGAAGACTCATTCTGGGAAGAAATCTGTTAAGTTGGGCACGTGACTTTCCCTCAGCCCCGCTTGCGCTGTAGCGTTGAATGGGAACAGGAAGAAATGTGTCAACAGCTTCGTGTCTCTTCTTGTCTGGAAAGCGGTGGCCGTTGCCAAGCCGGTGATGCCTCTCGGTGAGGCACCGCCCTCCGAGCCATGCAGGCACCAGCATCCCTGGGTTGCCACTCGCAGCCCTCGCCCCGGACCAGAGGTGCATGACGGGGACGTCTCCACCCGCGGTGCCGGCCACCGGTGGCCGCATGGTCCGTGCCACGCGTGGCTCCTGCTACGCTTCGAGGGGGAGGCTGAGTCATCCCCTCGTGCTTCAGCAGCCCGGAGGAGGCCCAGCTGTCTCCCTGCCGGGCGTGGAACGTCTGTGCCACGTGGCCGCAGCCTCCGTGCGAGCGTGGTGGCTTCCCACTTCATCCTGAATGCCATTGTTCCCGGGAACGGTGCGTACCCGCAGCGTCCCGTGGGTCACTTGTCGCTGCATATGTTGGGATTGGTTAATTAGGGCTAAAATATGGCTGTGCTAACACCTTCTTCCTAGAAAACAATGGCAGAGATGAGCACTAAAACCGGGCTGGAGCTTGTATTTTGTCCTGTTTATTGGTCGCAGCTGAGGCGTGTTGGCTTCGTGTGCCTCTGTTCTTCCCACGCTTGCTCCAAGTGCCGGATCGAGGTGGTTTTGGTAAGGGCAGAGTGTCCTCCTCCCACATCTGGCCCAGGCAGCGGGGCTGTGCCATGGAGCTGCCAACAGCTCCCTGTACAAGTTCATAGAATTCTTTTGGTTGGAAGAGACCAAGTGTTGCTCCAGCACTGCCGAGGAGCCACTAACCCATGTCCCTCAGCATCACATCTCCATCGCTTGGAAACCCCTGCAGGGATTACAGGGACTCCACCCCTGCCCTGGGCAGCCTGGTTGGCTCCGCTAGGGCACAGCTCAGCTGCTGAACTGCAGAATGTCAAACCCGTGACCCAGGGAAGCTGCTGCTTTCAGCATCCACATGTAACCTGCAGCAACAGGAATTTGGATGCAGCCCTGGCACTGGGATGGGGTTGGTGGGTCAGGTGGCATCAGACCAGGTCTCATGGGCACTGCTGGCTGTGTGACACCCAGGCCCCTGTGTGGGCATCGCTGCAACGTGCTGGTGCTTGTTCCTTTGATGGGTTCTGCACTTTGAGTGTTTGTGCAGGGTAAAGAAAAAAGGGTGTAAGGAA
Source organism: Megaceryle torquata (assembly GCA_024611175.1). Classification (NCBI taxonomy): domain Eukaryota; kingdom Metazoa; phylum Chordata; class Aves; order Coraciiformes; family Cerylidae; genus Megaceryle; species Megaceryle torquata. Next base: position 23,853 of record JANIJG010012571.1, read on the forward strand.
ATGAACGTAGACTCTTGAGTTCCAGTAGCGTATGTGGGACAGACTAGGTTTTATAGAATTCATGAAAAATATGATTCTGAGGTAATGTATTGTAATTAAAAAAAAAAAGGCAGAGAAGATTGTTTGCAAATCACGTGGGGATTTGTTTTAATTAAGCGTCGCCTTGTCAGACACATGCTGGGTTACAGAGGCTGCGAGCGCTGAGTTTATCTCTTAATTAGCTGATTAGCTTCCCTGGCTGGAGGATGGGTGCAGGGGTGCCTTACGTGGGCCATGGTTCGTCTTTTTTGGGGGGAGGAGGATGGAAGCAGCACAGTGCTTGACTTACTGTCACTGCCACCAAATCAGGAAGTTAACACTTAAAAAAAAGACCAACAAACCAACCAGCTCACCCAAGGGACAGCCCAGCCTCTCAGCTCCGGGCTGTGCCGGGGGGTCCCAGTCAGGGGCGTTCCCTGGGTGGGTGGTGGGTACCCATCAGCGGTGCAACGCAGAGCTGCCCGACAGCTGCCGGGGCTTCGCTAGAGCCGGTTCCTGCAGCGTCCGACGTCAAACTGACGCAGAAGTTAACGCGATAACATTAAAATACGCGCTGGGTTTATCGGAGGAGGAAAAGGGACTGTCCCACCCACGGTGCTGGGAGCTGGTGCTCCCATCGCTGCTTTGGGGAGGTTTGAACTCCAGCACGGGGCTGGTCCCTGGGCCAGGCAGGGATGGTCCAGCTCCAGCCCAGGCAGGAGCTGCTTTGCTTCTCACCACCTGCTGATGGAACCCTGGGTTCTCTATCATTCACCAGGGGTTGGACTAGCAGAGGAATAAACCCAATGAGAGGACAACTCTGTAACTCTCTGTAAGAAACTGCACAGATCTTTTTAAAAAAAAAACAAAACACAAAACAACAACAAAAATTTCAGAGGTCTTTCAAAACTGGGTCTGAATAAGGAAACTTTGGAGATCAGAATTGCAGTGTAGAATTAGGCTTTGGTGAGGAGAAGTGTCTTCAGTTGTGTTCATGGGTTTGTGTTGGTCTTATGAAGCTGTGTGGTGTAATTTATCTAGCCCTTCCTATTTATGGGAACATTTTAGAGTAAGATGTTGTTAACAGCTTGAAATGCTGCCATGCTCTAGCATTTTTTTGTTTTAACACTGTCCAATGTGAAAAAATTAATATTTTGACTCGAAATACTGAATAGCAAATAAGAATGTTAGAAGATTCACAGCTCGCTTCAAAATGTGTCAAAATTTCTCAGGGAACAGAAATACTGATTTATTTATAAACTTGGATGAGCTCTAATCTTGCCAATGAACTGTGATGGGTCTTTGCAGCGGAACTGTCAGAGATCAGCAAAAGCCATCAGGGTTTTCCAGGGCAGAGCCCCACACTGATGTCCATGCCCAAGCCCTTTCCAAGAGGAAAATACCCTCTGTTTCTGTCAGGGGAGCACTTTCAGGTGTCGTGTGCTTTCAGTATTTGGTGTTTTCAATAGATGAGTGATGGTCTTCAGAACTACCAGACCCTGGCCAGCACCACCAAAACCACAGCTGGACAGTCACAGCATCGGTGCCTCTGAGAGCTGGTGCCCTGTTTAACCAGCTCGCTGTTTTTCCATGGCTGAAAACTCTTCCCAGAACTGTGGGAAATGGCAAAATTCAGTAACTTCAACTGTGTGGCCTTCCAGCTTCCCAGGGAGCCTGCTCTGCCCCTGTGCTGGTCGGTCAACTCCTATTAAAATGCCAAGTGTAGGTCTGTTTTCCTTCCTCAGTGCACCAGAGGAATCTGTGCAGTATTCCAGTAATTTTTAAAAAGTCATTAATTATTAAGCAGGCCTGTATCTGGGGTCAGGAGATAACACAGCTGCAGAGAGAGGTCTGCTAACAAAGCTGTTTGTGTGGCACATCCGCTTCTGCAGAGCAGCCTGTTGTGGAGGGGGAAAAACAATTACAAATAAAGAAGTTTTAAAATGTCAACAAAGGCTTTGAAATACAAGTCACTCCCCCTTCAGATTCAAACAATCCCAGCTACGTGAACAGCCAAAAGTTCAGATAAAACAGGAGCCACTCAGGGACACTTTTCTCAGCCTCTGAAAAACAGTTGGGATTTTTCAACAGTAAAAAGTGTTTGACCTGCCCGTGAGGCCCCAGGGTGATCCCGGCCCCTGGAGCCCTGCTGCCAGCTGGGGCAGGGGACCTGCTGATCCCAGGCTCTGCCCTCCCACGGGGCACAGCATCCCTCTGCCCCACGGCCAGGGGTCAGGAGCTGCGCGATGGTCCCAACCCATCCTGCGGGGCAGAGCCTGCCTGTCCAACCCCATGCCCTTGCTCCGGCCAGCTGCGAGGCATCCTGGGTGAGGAGAGCAGCAGCTGCTTCCTACATCTTCTGCTCTTATCATCTGCTTGTACTTAAACCCCTAATAGCTTGTGCAAAATTAGCTTTACTGGGAAAGCGTGTGTACTTTAGCATTCTGCTCCTAATGCACCAATTAAGCTCCGTGTTATCTGGGGGAGGCACGGGGAGGCGAGGGCAGTGTCTGCAGAAGTTGGGCTGCAGGCAGGTACAGGGAAAGCTGCTTTCCAGTGCCCGGTGCCCTCTCCTCACCCTCGCCCCCCTGCTCCCTCCTGGCTGGTTGGGTGCTTCGTGTCCTCCTGCAGCTCTGCTGGGGCGAGCAGAGGGGATGGTGGCCGTGTTCCAGGGGTCAGCCCACCCGTTGGCACGGGGCCGAGGGAGCCTTGGCCTGCTGCAAACAGCAACTTCCAGAGGGAAAAAGAAAGGGCACAGAGGGAAATAGCTTAGAAATGTGCTTCCAGACTGTGGGGACCATGGATTGCACAACTCAAGTGACGTTCCTCACAGCACTGTGAGGATGGGCGTTTGCAGGTGTGGTTGCCAGTTGTGTGAAGAGCTCAATCTTTTTGGTTTTATTGTTTAAATAATAAAAACCGTGTGCTTAAACAAACAAAACCAAACAAACCACAACCCTAAAGGGATGCCATTAAAATCCTTCACCTCATATAACAGGGAGACCAAAGAGCAGAAAAACAGACGGACTCTGGGTTTTGCTTTCCCTCCTTGCTTGGCTCGCCCCTCTGACTTCAGGCTGCTGGAAGGGAGCTGGCTCTTCCACAGCAAGAACTGGTGGGTTTCCCTGACTGTGATTACAGGTCCGATGGAGCTCACGTGGATCAGGCGGTGTAGTTCCCAGCATTAATTCTGCATCATCAGCACTGGCATGTTTAGCAGAGAGGTGGTGGGGGTCCTGGAGGTGCTGAGTCATGTGAGGGGAGCTGCGGAAGGGCTTCTTGGGCAGGTTGAGTCAGGTGTCTTTGCCTCACTGTTTGAACATTATTTTTGTATCTGAAAATTAGCTTCTTAACCAGGTTAACCCCCCCCCGGTGAAGCTGCTGTTCCAGCAGACCCCCAGCACGGGGCCCTCTGGCAGCTGACTCCGTGCGTACCGTTCACAGAGGCAGCAGGAGGAGGCTGATATTGGGCTGCTCTGCTCTTGTTCCTGGGCTGAAAGCCTTGGCCTGTGGGTACTGTCTTGAGTGAGGGGCTGGCTGGGGTTCAGTTACAACCAGGCTGATGGAAAGCTCATCTGTAGGGGTGCTTCAGTGCTCCCACACCCGGATCAGGCTCTGCTTTGGCCAGAGGGAGCTCGGTAACTGGGCCTCCTGCTGTCAGATGCACAATGAAGGCCCTGCACGCTCGAGCGTGCTGCTCACCCGGGTACTGCGCTGCCGAGGAGTTACTCTGATCCCGCGTCGAAGGGCTCCGCTGGTGTCGGGGGAGTTTTCCCCAAGGGGGTTGTGTTTGGTGCCAGCTTGAACAGAGATGCTGTAGAGAGGCCGGGCTCCCTGGAGGAGACCCCGCCTGCCCTCCTTCCATGCTCTTCCTTTCAAAGGGGAGAAAATAACCATGAAGCAGTTGCGGTCAGGCTGCAGCAGCAGCAGAAGACACCAGATAGCGGCAAATCTGCTTCCTGCCCGGTGCGACCCGCGGCAGCCCCTCGGGCTCCGGATGCTGCTGCGGCTGGAGGAGCAGAGAGGGTTTCTCTAAATGACGCTGCAGAGAGCTGTGCACCGCAGCCCTCATCCTGCCGCCTGCTCCTCCCCACACCAGCAGCCAGGGCCCTGACACCCAAGAGGGGTCTCCAGGGAGAAAAAACAAAGAATTTGGCTCCGAGAGTTCTGAAGACAGCCAAGGATGATTTGAATGAGGTGATCGTGCTGTTTCTTTGTCTGCAAGCTGGACTTCCAAGGGATTTTCTTTTTTTTCTTCTGCTGGTTCGTTTTGACCCCTTGTTGCACCCATTGGAGGAGCAGTGAGCATTGTCCCCTGCCCACCTGAGCCCCTAGCACACAGTGCAAACCCCCCCGGTTGTGTTTGCAGCTCTCTGCTCTTGGGTCATCAATAATAACTACTGAATGTTAAAGTTTATTACCCTTCTGCAACAGAGTTAGCTCTTTTACAGCCCGATGCATTTCTAGGTTTCCAAGTGTTTTACCAGGGCAGTTAATTCTGATTTTCCTTGTTTACTTCCTCTGAAGCTGAAGCAGGGGCAAGCAAAGGGACCTGCTCCCTGTTGGAGAAGGTCCCAGCTAGAAGCAAACTCTGGGCTCCCCTTTGGCAGCCTCCTGCCCTCCCATTAGCAGTCCTGCCTCCCCTTTTCTATTAAAAAGGCTCTGCATGGCCAGCCACACTGGAATTAATTCTTCTTTTAAATGAATCATGCTAAAAAATTCATGACGCAGGAGCGGAAGGATTATTTTTCAGAAGAAGCCTTGCCTGCAGGAGGCACGGATCCTGGCAAAGTAAACCCTGGTTTTCCCCGCTGCCTGCGGCAGGCAGAACCCATAAATAATGAAAATCCACCCTTCCCCTGAAAGCCTCCCTGGCTCCCACTCGTGAGGGGCTGGCAGTGCCATGGCTGTGAGTGGCTCTACAGCCCAGTGCTCCGCGGGGAGCCTGGCCCCGCTTCCGTGTCAAGGTGGGAACACTCAGGTCAGCAAAACTCTTTTTTTTTTTTTTTTTTTTTTTAATTTTTTAATTACCAGTCAGAGTAAAAGTGGGTCCAAAAGGAGGATTCGTTCACCCACTAGCCCCAGGGACATTCACTCCACCCACACCTCTCGCTGCCCACCGCTGCACCCGGCTGCTTTCCCTTGATGCAATTGCTCCTGGGGACCTGCTGCTCCATGGGCAGTGACCTCCCTTCCCTAGGACCAGCCATTCTGCACCAGGGCCACCCGGCGGGGCGGCCGGCCAGCCTGTGGTACGCAGGACGGGGGTGCTGGGGTTACCCACACAACCACGGCTTTTCTGGGACTGCAGCCCCTCTACAGCACGCTGCCAAGGGCAAGGGTGAAATACAACTTTTTCCTGATTTGCCCTCATAAAGGACACCATCTCCAATCAATTTTCCCTTTGATTCGAGTCTTAAAATGTTTTCTCCAATTGCGTGTGTTACCTTTAAAGGGAAAAAAACCCCAAACAAACGAAACCACCTCCAGAAATCTTGCCTGAGGGGCAAAGAGGAGCATGTAGCGGTTTGTTTTCATAGGAAAATCAGTCTTTGTTCAGAGAATGAATCAAACGTGCAGGGGCTTTGACTGGGATGAGTTAATCGGGCATTTAGCAACATGGTTTTATAACATGTGCGTGACTTCTGTGGAACTGTGTGAGGAGAAGTGGCCAAAACTGTGACTGGCAACAGCAGGACTGTGCTTGGTAAGGAAGGTTGGCTTTGGTGTTCGGCATGGTCCTGCCCACAACCAGAAACTCACTCGCTTATTGCAAGAGCTTACCTATGACTTCAAAATATGTACATTTGTGCAATAAATAACAACATCTGCTTGTAAGAAACAGTCTGGGTTTACCTCGGGAGACATTCCCACCAGCATTTAATGGGAAATTGCTGCGTGGATACGTATGAATTGCATCACACTGCAACCTACTCTGGGACTCGTGCAAAGGGCTTTTTGTTTGGTGGGCTGGTTGCTGAAGCCCCTGCTGGGATGGTGTCTTGGTGCCGTTAGCTGTTGTCACCACAGCAGCAGCTGAGCTGCCGAAGGGTTCTTTGTGCCATGAGGAGGGGAGCCCAGCGGGCTCTGGGTTGTCTCAGGGTGCGGGTCTCAGTCTGAGCTCAAGCCACTGCACAGTCCCCCTGTGTCTTGGCTGTTAGTCTTTGCTTTGAAAAGCATCTTCCACGCCAGGTTGTTGCTATGTTTGCAGTCCCCTGTATGCTCATCCAGACCCTGGAGACCCTTCTCCTTTACTCAGGCCCTGGGCATGCTGCTCCTCTTCCTCCCTGCCCACCCTGTGGGGGTTCCTGGGGACAGCCCACGGATTGCACTCAGAGCTGGGTGGGCACCTCCAGGGGTAACAGGAAGGCTGAGAAATCAGCTTTTTCTTGACAGTAATGCTGGAGGAGGGAGGTGGGATGGACTCCCCACAGGAAAATGCCTTTTCTGCCCTCCTCTGTTGAAAGCCATCCTGCTGTGAGTGCAATACTTTTTCCGCAGCTCTAGAAAATACAATAATAGGTTGCACATTCAAACCAGCTGCTCATTTATTTTTTTTTTCAACTGCCTCTGAAAAATGCTTGTAATTAGGGAAAAATCTATAACAAGAAGTACAAACAAATCAAAGTCTGTCTGTCATTAGCCAGAAAGAGTCGGCTCTCTGCCTTAGCCATGGTTTTATTAAATTAGAATAATGAAGCAGAAGCTATACAGAGGAAAACAAGCGCTTTGGAAAGGTCTGAAAATATATGGCCATCAGTTTAGGAAACACGCTTTCAAATTTCAACGCGAAGCTGCAAACCCGTTAACGCGCGCTGTTCCGATGCCTCCTTCCGCAAGGCTGCATGAACCTTAGAGAAATGCCCTATACAGGGGAACCAGGAGGAAATCATCTGTAGTGCTTTAAATTTAAACTGTGGAACTGGCAGAACTGGTCCCAGCATAGAGCCCCACAGGACTCGGAGGTGGCTCCAGGGTGCTCAGCTCCATGGGTACATCAGCAGTGGTGCCAGCAGAGCTTTGGCAATGGGCAGCTGGTTTAAAAGGCAGTGGGGATGCTGAGCCACGCGGGACATGGTGATGGCATTGTGGATTTGCCTCCTCTCCCCCAGGGAGATTTAATCCCCCTATGGAAATGTTCAGCTGATGCACGAGGAGTGTCGTGGAGTGACAACAATGGAGCAGTGGGGACGCAGGGCAAGGAGAGGAAGGGCATCTTGAGGTGAGGGCAATAGTTCCCAAGGCATCTGCATCGTGTCACACCTACAGTCAGAGCTTCAGGACAGAGACACGCTTCCAGAGGTTTGATTTCTGCAGGAAAGGTGCTTTCCTGGCTCTGGTGCAGGGCAGGCTCAGAAGCTGGAGCCTGCAGAGCTCCCCGCTCATTGCCTGGCCCTGTGTTTGCTTTGTGCAACATCCAGACACGCACAGGAGCGTCGGAGACCTCTGTGGCCCCAGGGACAAAACACGGGCAGGCTGCTTGAGGATGCTGCTGCTGAAGGGCCTGCTTCCTTGCAAGCACTAGAATAAGCCAATTTTGATGCATTACACTCTTTCAAAGTTAATTTTTTTTCCCCATGCTATACGGGTGCTTGTTGCTTTCAAAAACAAAACAGAAATGACCTTGCTGTTAGGAGTGGAAAAAATACTTTCAAAAATCTTCACCTCTGTGTTCTGTAATGTGCAGCTGTGAGCTGGAAGAGTGAGTCCTGCCCTTAATGCTCCTTAAATGGAGGTGCTGGGGCACCCTGTGGGGCAGGCAGGACTCGCTGGTCCCTCTGCAGGGTCCGGGGTAAAGTGGGTCTGATTCGAGAGGTAGCTTTGAATCACCATAATTTCTGGTTTCTTTAAGCCATGATGTCTGAAGCCTCAGCCTGTGGAACACAAGTTATAAAAATAACTTGTTTTGGAATCTGAGCCTGCACTGAGCGTATGAATCCATCCTCTGAGCCCCACCATCTCATCTAAAACATGTCTGGTTGGTGTGGGCTACAGGTACCACCCGTGATGTGCTCTTTGGTCTGTCTATCCTGGGAAAACCTCTCTGTGAGCAGGGGCTGGAGACAGCTCTCTGAAGGAATGTTTGTTTATTGCTTCAGCACCAGCCACAAAAAAAAACCCTAAACCAGGATAATTGAATATTCATCTTCTGTGAATTCTATTAAGTCTGCGCTTCATGTTCTGAAGAGCAAAATAATTGCCATAATTTCATTTCAAAACCTAAAGTAAATAACCATGAGACTGTCATTTTTCTGTGTGTTTTCACTGAAAGGAAATTCATCTGCCTGCCTGCTTTCATTATGAAATGATCAGTGGGGCCGCTAGAAGAACAGCGTATTTATTTTTACATTTCTCTGCAAAAGCCTATTTACTTTAAGTGGCACAGTTAACACTGCCAGGGATTTCTTTGTCCTGATTTTAAACAGCCTTTTAAAACCCAGCATTAATTTAAACAAGATAATATAAATTAAATTATGTGGTATGGTGCAGTTCAGTGTTCCCCTCTTCAAAGGCTCTGCCTTTTTTTAAACAGCCCCCATGGAGATGCCCTTTAATGTTAATCAGGGCTAAAAAAAATAATGTAAAAAAAAAAGAAAAAAAACCAACCCAGCAGGTTTTCTCCACTAGAAAAAAAGCACTGAAAGGAGAGGAAGTTTAACAGTGCAGGTTTGGGACCTGGCATGGGGGTCACCTGAAAGCAGCAGGTGCTGTCAGGGGTCCCCGCTCCTTTGGCACTGTGCGTGGGCGACCCCGGGGCTGTCCCTTGGCCTCCTGCGGGGCCTGTGCCTCTTCAGGGGCTTGGCACCGACAAGTTGCCTGCGAGAGGGTTGTAAAAAGTCAATTTTATGCTTTCTATTCGTTTCCTGGGAGATGTGAAGGAAGTCTCTATATCTGCCATTTTTTTCCTTGCCCCCCTTATCGTCTCATCAGTGTTTACCAGGCACGCGATTTTCTCATGGAAGAGAGACTCCTGGTTCTAGAAGTGGGGTCATTTGGTATCAGTGTCACTAATTCCAGGGGCTGGCAGATGGTATTTATGCAGCGGAACGGTGAAGGGAGTGGCGATGCCGGTTTGTGCCCCGGCTCCTACACGCTCAGGCTGAAGGTCTTACAGGGCTGCTCCCTGTGAGCAGTGTCATCCCTCTGCCCTGTGAGATTGCAGCTTGATTTACCACTGAACTCTGGCATCCTCTGACAGCAGGACCCTGGGGGCTCCTACAGCAGTCGGTCGGGTTTATGGCAAGAAACCCTCCTGAGCCAAATCCCAGGGTGCAAGCTCTCAGAGCCACCAGCAAGTGCTTCTGGGCTCCATCCTGGCGCGAGCTCATGGACCCTTCAGCACAAATCGATGATGTTATTTAAGGGGAAATTAATTTGGTCAAGAAATTCCCAATCCTTTAGCAGGGACTCGTTAGTCTGGGGTGGGGCAGTGCTGCTGGGAGAAGCCCTGCGAAGGTGGTGCTGCGGCTGTGCCGGGCCGTGCTCCCAGTGAGGGGCTGGGTGTGCAGCCCCGGTGCACCAGGCGTACGGTGACTCACTGGACCCCTGCCCACCCCTCGTGCCCTGTCCTTGCGTGGGCTGTTGGAAAGAGAGGACAGGGCTGATTCATCCCCATGTCCTGTGGCTGCTGAGGAGGCGGCAGCTGCTTCTGCCCGGGTGAGACCCAGCACAGCCGTGTCACCAGAGCTGCCACATTGCCCAGATGCAAAACCCCTTCCCTGCAGCCGACTTGGGCATCAGCGCAGCTTCCCGGGGCACGTGCTGGCTGCGAGGGAGGGGGCTCACTGCCAAGCAAGACAGTCCTTCTGGTCAGGCTGCGTAGCCTGGAGAGATGTGCTGGGCAGGAAAGCTGGTGCTGCTCCAGCCACGAGCTGTTCAGGAGGCTGGAAGCAGCTTATGGGGGTGGCATGAGGGGCCTCACAGCAATTAAACATTCTCCTGACAGACCTGAGGGCAGGAGGCACCTGCAAAACACTTGGGATGCTCCTTGGGCAGCAGAAAGCTGCTGCCATGAGATGTGTCTGCAAGGATCTCCCATCACCAGGGGGGTGTGAGCATGTGACCCCCCCCAACCCACACCCTCACCAGGTACCGAGGCAGCCTCAGCGCAAAGGAGGTTGGGGCTGTTGGTGGTGGAGAACCTTGCAACCTGCTGTGGTTCTGGAGCAGCCTCCTGGGCACCTGCATCCTAATTTTTTCTAGAAGTGGGTCCAATAATTAGACCTGTCAGTTTACATAAAATTGGTCCTGTTCACTTAACCACCAAATTATGACTTCAGAGATTCAATCTCATTACTTGGCCAGTGAGCTTGGCAGGATGATCCCTCTTCTCTCATTAGTTTACAGAAGTACTAAGCCTGTGCCCTGGCTGCTCTTTTCTCAGCTGTACCAAGGGGATTTGGCAGGGCTCCTCCGGCAGCCGCCTTGGCCAGGCAGCTGAAGCCTCATTAGCACCTGTACCAGGGAAGTATTTATCTCCATTAAGACAGCGAGGAGGGTGCCTTCCTGCCGGGCACAGCTCAAGCACGGTAGGAGGCAAAGCCCTGCTCCCCTTCCTTCCAGAGCCCCGTCATCACTTCTCATGTTTAGTGTCTGCCAAACTCCGGCTGAGCTGCGGGCGAGCTCGTCTGGGGCTGGGCTCTCTCCCGGTGCTGGCAGCCTGGCAAGCCTGGGGGCACCGGGACAGGAACAACCCAGCCACCCGCTTTCTAGCCTCTTCCAGACTCTGGGATCTCAGTAAATCACACTCTGTGGTTGTGCAGCAGTGAGAGGACAGCGGGTAAAAGGGCACCCCAGGTCTGAAACAATTTGTGTTTACAGCTTAGAGCCACAGCACCGTCGTTCCTGTAAAACCACACGGGGAACCTTCCCTTTCCTTAACATTTACAGCTGCGTCAAACCACGGTTTTAAATGTTTATTGTGATGTGTGGTGATGCCATTTGTTAAAGGCCAGGGGTACAGAAAGGGGCAGGAAGGCAGCTCTGTGCAGCATGGGGAACCTAAGCCAAGCCAGTGAGGCTCTGCCCACTGCTGCCTTCCCCACTGGGGCCACCAGCAGCCAGGTGCACGCTCCCAAGAGCAGGAAGGGCCTGGGCGGGCGGCTGGGGGGAGACAGTGTGGGCAGATTCCCAGGAAGGGTGCTGAGGTGATCCTGGGTCCCCAGCGAGGGTGACCAAGGAGCCACACTGCTGGTGACGCGTCCCTGCTCCCCCCTCTTGCAGTGAGTACAGAAAGAGGCCAAAGCAGATGGCAGTAAAAGCACTATCAGTGGGGACAAAATAGCAGAACTCAGATGACAGACGACGCAAGAACTTCAGTAAGTTACACCTGAAGAGAGAGTTCGGATTCCGTAGCTGAAGAGTTATCTAAACAGCCACTGGAGATGAGCAGAGGTTGCTCTGAAGGCAGCTCCAAAAGCCGGGTCCTTCATCCATCAGCTGTCACTTGACAGAAACAGTCCCTTAGTTGTTCCTTAAAGATTCCTTTTGTAAATACCGAGGTGTATTCAGGGTGAGATCCAGCCCAGGTGCCCAAATCTAATTTGCCACTGGAATTTTTTGCAGTGTGACAGTTGATTACTCAGGATCCGTTACATGGGATCCACCCCAGGTGCAGCACCAGTGCTTCCCAGTGAGCTCTAGGCAGTGTTGCTGGTCTGGGCATGAGGGACAATTTTCTCTTGAGAAACCCCATATTAAACAGCAGTGCTTTTGGGATAGCTCCTTATCCGAGACCTCTCTGCAGTGCTGGGGGTGCAGCTTTTCTGCCTGCCCCTGTTTATAGTTGCTCTTGGTTTTACTCACTTGTGAATTTCTGTTTGCCATGTTGATTTCCAAAGGCGTTTTTGCCATTCCCCACACAAGTTTGCTGTGGATTTAAGCCAGTGCTGATCTTCCCCCCCCATTAAATGCACAACATTAAAATCAATCATTAATAGCTTTAAAAGGTTCATACGATGACTGTACTCACTGATGTTTGAACATTCACAGAGGTATTTTTCCTTAACAGTGGGTTCTTTTAGATAAATTCTAGAGATTATAAAAAATATTATCTATGCCAGTGATTTATTTATTTTCCTGGTACATTTTTAGACTAGGCTCCTGAAATAAGCTCCTGAAGCTCCAGTTTTAAAACTCAAAGGTTAATCCCTTAAGAGCTGAATAAACAATCATTAGGGGGATGGAAAGTATTAGTGTGGTACAAGCAGAGGCTGAAAGGCAGGAGGGAAAGGTGTGCCCGCAGCTGGCCTTGCCTGGGCTTTGGGAGATGCTCTCCCACATCAAGGCTGGCAGGGGCCTTGCCCAGAGGAGGGAAGTCCTTAGCTGGGACTTCCCACCAATGGTCCTTGAGAGCCTTTGGGTTGTGTGCCTGCATACTAACTGTGCTCCCCTTGCTTTCCAACACCTCAGAAGGGGGTTATATTTATGGGGTTTAAGGTTTTTGTACAGCCAAAGTGCCTATCCGATTTCTTTTATACTGACAACCCAGGTGAGTCTGTCTTGGGAATTAAAATGGGGGTGGAAGCTGGGGACAGAAGGGTCCCTGCAGCGATGCTGCTCCCTACCAGACTTGCAGTGCTTCAGCTTCTGCAGCTTAACCTGAAGCTGTTGCTTAAGCAACTGCACATTGAATTAGAAATGGCCTTAGCAATGATTGCCAGGGTATTTGTTTCTAGTAAGAGCTGAGCTGGCATTTCTTTGTACTACATGATTAGCTTTCATTAAGCTTTTTTATTTCAGGTACTGACGTATCCCTTTGTTTGTTCCTCAGCATCACCTCCTTCCTAATTGTCATGGGAGCTGTCGAGTTTCACCTTAAGTTGTCAAATGCGTGCTGAAGTTTCGCTGAGTTACAGAGAGCCCCGAGGCCCGGCCAGGAAAGCGTTCTGCTCACTCAGGTTCAGCCCACTGGCAGGACAGAAACCAGCTGAGAGCATCCCAGTAATGAGGCGACCGCGGCCCACGGAGCAGCTCTGGGTGAGAAAGGAGGTGCAGGGTAATGAGAAAGGGAAGAATAGCTGGAGGAGGGATGAAAGGGTCTGGCTGTGGAGGCACCAGCACAGAGGTGTTGCTCAGGGTGCTCCTACCCTGACCAGCTTCAAAGCCATTGAAAGAGAGTACAAAAAAAGGGGGACTTCTAATACTTAGTTTGAACTCCTGTCACTTCTTTGCCATTTTCAGATACTCCCAAAATAAATCAAAATAGAACATTGGCATCAGGACAGCTAAAAATCCAGGATTCATTATGCAGCAGCGCTAAATTGGATAACTTAGTTTCCGTTTCCATGGCTGGTATTTTCAAGGCCCTTCCTTCCCCAAACTAAACCCTTTGGGCAGGAATGCGAGGGAGGGCAGTTTGCAAAAAAGGCAAACTGATGGAGGAAGGGACAGGCAGCATTGGTGCTGTGGAGAGACAGGGCAGGGGGACCCCCCAGGTCTGCTTGGGTTTCACCACCAGCTGTGAGACTTGGGCAAAAATTGCACCTCATTCTCATTGTAAAACCAGTGCCAAAGCAGATCCTGAGGATCCACTGGAAAAACCATTCACTGGTCCTTACTGGTTGCTGTGGACCCTTGAATTCAAGAGCAAATGAAATATGGCCAGACTTTACCCTGGCCCACGGCTAAACAGAGCCTGTGCTCTGGGACCTGGTGAGTGACATCGAGTTATGCTGAGGGCCTCCGAAAATGCAGTTCCAGGGTTAGATGCTCAATATGTCAGTGTTTGAATGCACAAGCACGTAACAGCTGCTGCACAGCAAAGCAAAAGGGTACGGGGATGGTTATTTTCATCCACCTGGAAATAACAATCCAATAGATTCCAGAAGTTAGGTGTTTTCCAGTGAACGAACGGGCACCAGTTCCAGTCAGAGCACAGCAGTCCCTCCAGCGCCAGGAGCAGCAGGAGCCCAGCCTGGAGAGGTGGGTGAGCATTCGGACACGCTGCTGGCTGCAGGGGGGTGCTCACCCGCAGGCACAGCTCTCCTTGGGGAACAGGCACCGTCAGCACCCACCTGAGCCCTCGGGTGAAGCAAACCCAGCAGCTCCCATCGGACCCGATGGCAGGCAAGATGCCACTGACTGGAAAATGATGAGTCACCCACTTCAGCTCCAGCAGGATAATAGCACAGGGTGAGATTTCTGCAGGAAATATAATAGCGTGCGTGGGTATATGGCATGTTCTTCCTTTTATCTAGATCAGCTCATGTAGAACTGATCAGGAAAGAAAATGTGGGTACAGGATAAAGAAAAGTAGAAGGATAAGAGCTCAGAAGGGCTTCAGTGAGTGGTTTTTGCTAGCAGCAGCAAGAGGTCACCTCCACAACTTTTAAATTGTGGTTGTTGCTACCTCTGGTCCATCGAAAGGCAATATGCTGGGCTTTCACCTATTATTGCATTACTGTTCTCTGATTTCGTAGCTTAAAAAAAAATATTGTTCCTGTCAGTTTTAACACCTTGTTTCCAGTGTTTTATACACTTAGAAGATTCAGCACCTGCAAAGGTTGTTTGATGTTAGCCTTCCTATATGTTTAGCGCTGTCAAAATTTAACCAAATAGATGACCTGGTCAAATACTGTATCCAAAAGTATAACCCCAGCAGAGGCTGTGAGTATGGAGCAAGGCAGAGCCAGCTCCTGCACACCAGGAGGTCCTTGCATCTTACTAAGAGCTCAGGGTCACTGCCAGGACATTCCCTTACACAGATGGTAGCTCCTTGCTGTCAGCACCAATCATCCAGCAGTGTGAGTTTCCCAGCAAATGCACCATAGGCCTTGGCCACGATGCCCTTGAAGATCAAGAGATGCCCTTAAAGAGGCATCACTGATGCCCCAGGAACACAGATTTGCTGCAGTCAAACCAGAGAAAGCCAAGGGCTTTGCTGCAATCTCTGCAGCCTGAAGAACATGCCCGCTGTGCTGTTTGCCGAGCTGCTGTCTGTACGGGTGCATAACTGCACCCCTAAGCCACATGTACCTACAGGAGGCAAGACAGGGCTGAAACCTGCCTGGGAGGTGAGCAGTGAGGACATATGCAAAACTCCAGGCTTCTGAAGAACTGTTCTGAGGAAATGTGGCTCTCGTACCCACTTCCATCACCTCAGACTGGGATTACTGACACAGAGTGCACAGTTAACAGTCTTGGAACCACCTTAAAAACTCCCTGCAGCAGCAGGGCTGTGTACGAGCAGGGCCATGCAGCTCCCTGAGCATAGGCTCCCTCCGCTCCATCTGACTCCCAGCCCTTGCTGGGCTGGGAAATCCCAACTGCCTTCCCTGCTGGGCTGGGAAAACCCAGCAGCTTTCTCACTCAGGCTTTTGTCCAGATAGTGGAGAAGACAACAGAGATATGGCTAAAAAACCATCCCAGTCAACCTATTACGCAGAAGTACACGACTGGACGTTTACTTGCTGGCTAACTCAAATGAAAATCAGAATTGGGTCTCAAAATGGCATCAGGGTGAGATGTGCCACTGCCGCCCAGGGACTCGGCTGTGCAGGGAGTGTCAGCCTGGCTGCAGTGGTAGCAGGAATCCGGGGGTGCAGGAGGCTTTGGGGAGCAAGAGGAGCCAGGCAGGGCTGGCGGGAGGCACGAGCCAGCTGGGTGGCTATATGGAAACAGGAAACTTGTCCCTGTACGTCAGCAGGATATGCTCATGGGGTGCTTTGGCTATAGCCCCTCAGAGAGCGTGCTGGGTTTGTTCCCCTCAATGCATTACATAGCAAGTACTTGGTTGAAATACTTAATTTTGTCTCCCTTGGTATGTGATCTTCACTGTTTCCTGCCTGTTCGTCGTCTTGGCCATTTGAGGAAACTTTGTAATGTATTAACAGCACAATTGCCTTTCTTGGCTGGTAGCTGAACAAAAGATCTTTTCTACTGAGAATAGTAATTTCAATTTAAAATGGCAATATAGGAAGGAGGCAAGATGCTCCCTGCTGTAATTAGAACAAGTTTTCCAGTAGTCTGCGTTATCTTTAGGCTCTGGAAGTGTAGTTGCTCTACTAGGATTAATAAGTCACCTCCATTAACTCTATTTACTGCTGTGTTGGTATCGTAGGGCACTGGAGCGGCAGCGTGGATCAGAAACTATTTGCATATTCTGAAATAGAGCGGGCACTCCAAAACAGCAGCTTCATTATTCTTGTTGGTTTATAATATTAATAATGGCAAAGAGGGAGAAGAAAAGGCGTATTCATCCCTGTGGGACGATGCAACAGTTGTATCGGGTGCTTACCAGGGCCCTTTGGCCCAAGTGCTCTGAGCTCCCGCCCTACCCATTGTCGCTCATTGAATTATTACCATTGCACCTACACTATTGTGTCATTCCAAAGTTCACACCCTGTTGGGACTCTGTGGCTTCTTGGGGCTTACATTTCACTGTGCGCAGGATCTTGTTAATTAGCCCATGAACAGCTTTTGTTTTCAAGACAGCAAAATGTCAGCCCAGACATTATAAATGCACACAGGCACACGCTCCTCGCTCCGGGGCGGGGGAGATGCTTCCCGTGCCTTGGCAGCTGGCGCCGAGGGTACCTCCTTGAGGGCAGCAGCACCGCAGGATTCTGTCACCGCCTAAACAGCAGATTGACAGTCTCCAAGAACAGCAGTAAGGACAGGTAGGTCAGCTCTGCAGGGACAGCAAGAACAGGAGGGCAAAGTGGTGGCAAAGCAGAGACTTTGCTGGCAGAGGCACCAGCGGAGCTCTGGGCACGTCTTCTGCTGGCAGTTTTTGGAAGCAGGCTGGGAGCTCAAGCTAAGACTTGCCTCCAGCCAGCAGCACGTCCTGTCCGCAGCAGGCACAGCTCCCTACTCTTACCAGCATTCAAGCTGTCCTTTCCCGTGTTTGTTTTCTGAGGAAAGGCAAAGGGAGGCAGGAGAGGCTTGCAGCGGTGACTGGGTCCCACACTGTGCCAGGGCTGCTGTGCTGGGGTCGGGGTGCCCGGCTCCCCTCACCCCCTCCCTGCTCCCCAGGACACCCGCGCTCCGTTCTGCAGCTGTGCCCTGGGCAGCGGGATCGCTGGTGTGGGACCGCAGAGCAGAAACCCAGCCCGTCGCGGTGGGGAAAAGGGAATGTCGAGCGTCTCTCCTGGGAGATTTTACACACCTTCCTGCTTTTCTTGACTTTTGTTACGGGCAGTTTTGCCTTGCATGTCACTTCCTCGCCAGCTCAGCCTTCTGCCTCAGCTGCTAAGGGCCACAAGCTCTTGCAGGAAGAGGTGCCAGAAACTGCTTGTTGCACGAAGGGAACTGTCCACAAACCCGCCTGCTCACCTCTGCACTTCCCAGACAGAATTACTCACAAGTCAAGACCAACTCCTGGGCGTTTTCAGCATGTGAAGCCAAGGCTGGAAGGAAGGAAGGAAAAGCTGGGATAAATAGCCATTGCTAACAGCCTGTCAACTCTGTACCTTTCAAGTATTTTTAGGTAGACACGGATGAGCTCTGCTTTTTTTGTACAAGTGTTCGAATCCTTTAAGCCAGAATTTCCTCAGTTCTCACCTATGTGCAGGTGGCCCGTGGAAGTCCAGCTGAGGAACCTCTTGCAGCCTTGAAGGTGAGCATTGTAAATACTGCAGGCAGTAGTATTTTTAAATTAAATGAGCATTTTGGGCTCACTGTGGAAAGTCTGCATGCTGTATAAGGGGTGCTGGGAAGAGCTGCCATCTTCTGCAAGAAGTGAAGAAGGAAGATAAACTGCAGATGGTGGGGGAAGAAAACACAGTGTGATAAAGCATTATTTGACCTGAAGAGTTTCCTAATGAAACAGGGAATGAAACTCCCCAGAAGCCAATAAGTAGGTCATCAGCCAATTCAGGTAAAATGTGAAATAGGCATTTTTGCAGCAGATAAGATGTTCTGCAGTGGGGAGTCGAGAGCAGCTCAGCTTCCAAGTTCTGTGCTCACCCACCCCTTCCAGCAGCACTCCCAGGTGGGACACAGAGTGCCTTATGCACGGATGTGTGTGTGTATATATATATATATATTTACCCTCACTACAAGCAGGTATTGCAGTGATCATTTATGGGGTCCTTTCTACCAGCGTCTCAGTTTGCAGCCAGTCTGGGCCTGTTGCTCATACCAGCACATTTTGAAATATTGAAATCTGCATCTAATTCTTCCTGATAACCAAAGCCAACAGGTAGAAACAGCTGGATTTATGTCCAGCCGGTTCCCCCTGCACACCCACACACTGCGATAGTTCAGCAGTAATTGGTCTGACTGGGAATTTCCATTTGCTCTGGAGCACGCTTTCTTTTCTCATTAGGGATATATCATCCGCTTGAGTTAAATCAGCTGTTAACAGAACAAAACATTCAGATTAATGGAAATCAGCAGTATAAAAGCCCAGATTTTGCAGAAAGTGCATTAAGAGGCAAAGCTGGAAAGAATTCAGTTTCAGCTATAGCAGAGAGAAACCTGCTCAGCTCCAAGGCATCTGCTGGAGCTATGGAGGAGAAGGTGCTAATGCAACATGCTTTATGGTTGTGGTCCAAAATAAGAACAGATCAGCGATACAAGCAGGAAGACGCTAATTTGCTGGCTGCATATGAAGACATGTAACAGTATGGCTGCTAAAAAATATGCCTCCTTCTTTACTCGTCTCGGTGCCTGGACTTTCTGCAGCTGAAGCACTACAGTCAGAACGCACTAACTGTTAAAACCAGTATGTGCGATTTCCATTTCCAGTACTGGCAGGCTCAGCAGGGCGGTGCTGAGGCGCGGGATGCCGATGGAGCAGCAGGAATGAAGCAGCCCCGTCTGCATGGGTCCGGCTGCAGCGAGCAGGTTTCCTCAGAGGGTCTGAGGTGCCACCAAAGCAGGTGAGGAGCGAGGGACCCGGCCGTTCTCAGGCTCTGCCCCCCACCAGCAGCACCCAGCTGTCCCAGCAAGAAGGGAAATGTAGGCAGAGAGAGCAGACGAGGTTGGCAAGGCAAGGCAAAGGATGAAAAGCTGAGCAGTCACTGTAACTGGAGTGTGAAAAGGGGACACCTGGATGAAGTGAGGTATGGGAGGCAGGAGTAAAAAGGAGGCAAGAATGCCAGTGATTTATAAAATGTGCATAAAAAAGGGAAATGGCTCTTTCCCCCTCTTGTGAGGCAAGGAGAGGGTGGTTCTGGAAAGATGCGGCTGTTTGCAATATGCGGTAGCACCTGATCTTCTGATGGTGGGGGTTCTTCCCCAGGAGAAGCTGGGAGATGATGCACAACTGTGATGTTCCACACTTGAGGGCACCATCAGGAACTGCCGGGGCAGGGAGGCATCTTGATGCTTGTAACCCATGTGAGCAACGCCATCACAACGGGGTCTGCTTCGGGTGCCCACCCTTCCAACAAGCCACTGAAAAATGAGATGACACTTGGAAAAAAGTTACAGGGATGAGTCAGGTATCTTGGAAAACTCTGTGCTGCAGCTGGAGGATGTGAAGCAGGGGCATGGTCGAGATTCACCTCTGCCTTTGGGCATCTATACATCTGTATTTAGCCTTGAGTATGTGTATTGGTCCCACAGGCACGTTACCCCAGAGGAGTCATCTCCTCGCTATGCAGCCATGGCTTTGTGCTGCATCAGGGGCTGTCTCTCCTGTCCCCACCAATGTCATGCTGGCATTAAGCCTGAGCTTGGCGTGAACAATGCCATGGGCAAATCTGACACACAGCCATGTCCTCCTGCCTGCTCCTGCTAATGCTTCTGCTGGTGATCTCATAGAATCATAGAATGAATCATAGAATGTTTTGGGTTGGAAGGGACCTTTAAAGGTCATCTGGTCCAACCCCTCTGCTGCAGAGAGCAGAGACATCTGCAACCAGAGCAGGTTGCTCAGAGCCCTGGCCAACCTCACCTGGGATGGTGCCAGGGATGGGGCAGTGACCACCTCTCTGGGCAGCCCGGGCCAGGCTCTCACCACCCTCAGCATTAAAAATGTCTTCCTTCTTTCCAGTCTAAATCTCCTTCTTTTAATTTAAACCCATCCCCCCTTGTCCTGTCCCAACAGGCCCTGCTCAAAAGTCTGTCCCCATCTTTCTGACAGGCCCCTTGCAGTCCTGAAATGCCACCAAGGCTCCCTGGAGCCTTCTCCAGGCTGAAGAACCCCAACTCTCTCAACCTGGCCTCACAGCAGAGAGGTTCCAGCCCTCACAGAGGTTCACTCAGGCCCACTTCTTAAGCTTGTCCAGGTCCCTCAGGATGGATCCCTCTGGATCTCATATGTCTCCTGGTCCCATATTAATGATCTGCACCCCATTCACAGCTGGGCTCACAAGTCCAGTTCCAGAGAAGGCTGTGAAGTCCCCACAGCCAGACCCCTCGCTGCCCACACCTCAGCTTGGCTCAGGCTCCAGCACAAATCCCAGCGAGCGCCTCCTTCCCCGCAGGGGCAGCTGTGGACTCCCTGATTTGCTGCTCAGACCTTTCATCTCCACAGTTTGGATTTATGGCGCTGCTTAGGTAACCAAGGAAAACAGGCTGTAGTTCATAGTGCATATTTACTGATGCTATCTAGCGCTGCTGCTTCGGCATGACTCAAAATTTGCTCAAGACAGGGAATTCAAAGAAGCTGCCAAGAGAAGCTACATGTTAGCAGTGGCACTGAGAAAATCACTAATGAAATAGCAATTATAAGGAGAAAGATAAACTAAAAGGCTTCTCACATGCTAACAGCATCACTTTGTGTTTTTTAATTTATTTTTTTTTTACACAATCACCCATATCCTTTATTAAAATAAACTGTTTCTCTGAGGAGCAAACCGGCTTCCTCATAAACCAGCAGGGTGGGCTTGGTGTGATTACACCGTGTTTTCTCTTGCGGGAACGCCGAGGCTAAGGTTTAATTTTTCGCTATCACTTCACAGTCCTAGAGGGCACCACTGAACATCTTTGTAAACCGGGCTGCCTTTACCACGCGAACCTTACAGGTGTTTCTTCTCTCCTTTTTCGCTTTCTTTTCTCATTCAACTCGTATTAAAATTTAAAAAAAAAAAAGGATCTTCAAAGTAGTAAACATGCAGTTAGTGCGTGAGTACAAAAAGAAAGAAAAAACCAACCGAACAGACAAACAAACAAACAAAACACTGATGAAGAACAGGTCTTACACTGACAAAATTTAAGCTGTTGTTTCAAAGTTGTAGTCTGTGTAACTTGCCCCAGAAGCGATGCCAGGCTGGCAACTCCATCTGCATCCACTTGCGTATTCCTACAATATGCAGCTGATTTCCCAATTAAGCTTCCCCAGCGAAGTAGTTTTATAATTCTACAAGACTCAGAAGTTTGAAAAATGAATCCATATTCATGAAGCGCTAATAATCCCCCGTCTAGAACACAGCTTTTAGCTGAGAGCAGCTATGACTGGCTCGTGTATCACTCACCACACATCCTAACGAAGATGTGAACGAGGAAGAAATGGCTGAAACCAGCAGATTGTGTTTTGCTAAGACAATAAATAATAACCGTATTCTGACTCAAGTGCCAAATGTATAGTGCCTAATTAGAGGTCAGTAGAGCATATTTCTGCTCAGCTGTTCCATCCACAGCAATTAACACGTTCGCGCAGCTTAAACTGGGTTGCGGAGCAGATTTCAAAGGGCTGAGCGAAAGCAAAATGAGGCAAAACCCCAGCAGATCGGGAGCAGCGCACCTGGCACCGCGCTGCCCGAGGGGGCTCAGCCCGGTGTGTGTCCGCCCTCGCCCCCCTCCCCCCCAACACTGCCCAGGGCTGGGGGGACCCTGCCCGCCCTCCTCCGCCAGGCCCCCGAGGGTGGCGACCCGAGGGTGGCGGGTGTCGCCGGGAGCACGTGGTGTGCCGGCTGCGGGCGGCAGGGGCACAGGTACCGGACCCTGCACCGACCCGCCCTCCGAGCGCCCGCAGCCCCCGGCCCGGGCGCCGTGTGCCGCGGGCGGGGAGCACCGAGCACCGCCCGCCTGCGAGGGCGGTGCGGGGGGCGGGCGACGCGCCCCTGGGCCGAGTCCCGCCGAGTCCCGCCCGCCTTCAGTCCGCCCGGGGCCGGCGCGTTGCTCCCGCCGCAGAGGGGCTGCGGCCGCTCTGCCCGCGGCGGCCGCGCCGCCATGGAGGGGCGACCCGGCAGCCAGGCGCCGTAGAGCCGCTGCCCCGCACACGCCCCAGCCGCCCTGCCCGGCCCGGCCCGGCCCGGGCCAGCCCGGCGATGGGAGCCGGGGCGGCTGCGGGAGGGACGCCGTCCCCCGCCGGGCGGACGCTGCCGGCGGCGAGGAGAGGCGAGCGCGGCGGGCTGAGGAGGGCAGGTGGGGGCGGCCCCGGCGCTGCTCGGAGCCGGGATGGGGCGCAGCGGGGAGCGGCGCCGGGCGGGCGGAGGGGAGCGGGTGGAAGCGGGTGAAGCTGGGCCGGGTGGGCTGAGGTGATCCGAGGGGGAGAACCGGGCGGGTTGGAGGGAGCCGGGCGGGATGAAGGGAGCGGGGCAGGACGGACTGAGGTGACTTCGGGAGCCGGACGGAGCCGGGCGGTGGGAGGTGACTTCGGGCGCCGGGCGGGCGGAGGGAACGGGGCGGGCGGTGGGACGGGGCCGGCAGCAGCGGAGGCGGCCGGGGCGGCGGCGCTCGCCTGAGGAGCGCGGGCGGAGCGGCCGCTCCCGCTGCCCCCACTGGCCGGCCCCGCTTCGGCTGCCCCTTCTCCCGTTCCCTTTTGCCGCTCCCCGCCGGGCCGGGCCGGGCCAGCCCGGTGCCGCTCTCGCCGCCGCCCCGCCTGCCCTGCCCGCTCGCCGGGGCCGGGGAGGCAACGCTCGCCGAGGGGTCCCCGCTCACCCGGGGGGCTGGGTGCTGCGGTAGACGCTCCGCACCTGGCGCTGGATTGACAAGCCGAGCGTGGCCACTTGGAGACCCTCTGAGGAAAAGCAGAGCAGTTAGGTTTTCTTTGCTCTTTTTTTTTTTTAGATGTGTTACTGTTCCTGTAGAGACTTTGTTGCTTCACCTCAAACCTATGTGATCTGGTGGAAGGATCATGACCGAAGTCCTCTTCTCGGCTGCTTTGAATGGAACTGAACCCAACCTATTATCCAGCAGTGGCTGGTCTGCGGGAAACGTTACCACCAAGTGTTCCCTGACCAAAACTGGCTTCCAGTTCTATTACCTGCCCACTGTCTACATTCTGGTCTTCATCACTGGGTTCTTGGGCAACAGCGTGGCCATCTGGATGTTTGTCTTCCACATGAGGCCTTGGAGCGGCATCTCGGTTTACATGTTCAATTTGGCGCTAGCCGATTTCTTGTATGTCTTGACTCTGCCTGCCCTCATCTTTTACTACTTCAATAAGACAGACTGGATCTTCGGAGACATCATGTGCAAGCTGCAGAGGTTCATCTTCCACGTGAATCTGTACGGCAGCATTTTGTTTCTCACATGCATAAGCGTGCACAGGTACACGGGGGTGGTGCACCCCTTGAAGTCACTGGGGAGGCTGAAGAAGAAGAACGCAGTGTACATCAGCACCCTGGTCTGGGTCATTGTGGTGGCCGTGATTTCTCCAATACTCTTCTACTCGGGAACGGGGATAAGGAGAAATAAAACCACGACGTGCTACGACACAACAGCCGATGATTACCTGAGAAGCTACTTCATTTACAGCATGTGCACCACCGTGCTGATGTTCTGCATCCCGTTCATACTGATTCTCGGTTGCTATGGGCTCATTGTGAAAGCCTTGATTTACAAAGATTTGGACAATTCTCCTCTCAGGAGAAAGTCAATCTACCTGGTTATTATTGTGTTGACAGTCTTCGCTGTGTCTTACCTTCCCTTCCACGTGATGAAGACCTTAAATCTAAGAGCCCGGGTGGATTTTCAGACTCCACAAATGTGTGCCTTCAACGATAAGGTTTATGCCACCTACCAAGTGACGAGGGGCCTGGCCAGCCTCAACAGCTGCGTCGACCCTATTCTTTACTTTCTGGCAGGTGACACCTTTCGAAGGCGGCTTTCCAGGGCGACCAGGAAATCGTCCAGGAGAAGCGAACACAACGTGCAGTCCAAAAGCGAGGAAATGACTCTCAATATTTTATCAGAGTATAAACAGAACGGAGATACCAGTTTGTGAACAAATGCGGAAGATTTGGGAACAGTTAGAAAAAAAATCCTCCGCTTTGAGACAGTAGGATGCTGTCGTGCTACAAGTGTGTGAGGAAAATCTGC
Source organism: Megaceryle torquata (assembly GCA_024611175.1). Lineage (NCBI taxonomy): Eukaryota > Metazoa > Chordata > Aves > Coraciiformes > Cerylidae > Megaceryle > Megaceryle torquata. The sequence continues at coordinate 48,027 of JANIJG010012571.1, forward strand.
CAGTCTCTCAAATTCCTTTTAGGTAAACCCCTGTTTTCTGATCTTAGAGAAAGCTTAACAAAGTCAGTGGAAGAATTTTAATGGAAACTAACATGTCAAAATTCAGCTTTCCCTCCTCCTTAGGATATTCTCATTTCTTTCTGACTTGTGTCAGATAAAGTAAAATGAAGTAAATCCCCTAAAGGAAGAAAGCAATCCAAGTGCTTCTGTTCTAATGACTTAGTCTCCCACGTTCAAAAATGGTCTCAATCATCCTCCCTTTAAAAATAGGAAATAAAAATAAGAGCGAGCGGCGTCTTCTCTCCTGGGGCTCCAGCCGCGGTCCCAGCCTTTTACTCGCTCGCCATTGTAACAAGTATTTAAAGCAAAGTCACGATGCAGTTATCTCACCTTTACAGTTTTATGATTTCTTCATCTACTTCTCGTGTTGATAATTATTTGGTAGTTCGGTAGCGTTGATGATTCAGTGTCCGTTGAGTGCTGGTGTTTAACAAAAGATAGGCTTCCTGGTGTGTGCATGGTTATGCTTTCAGATTGCGATGGTTGTTGGTGAAAAATCTGGATGCAACCCCCCCCCCCCTTTCCAGGGAGATTGGCCCCCAGGTGAACGGGCCCCTCAGCCCCTGGCAGGCAGATTAGCAGGTCTGTAGGAGCGGGCGCCTGCTGTGCCCGTGCACGTGGCGCTGCGCTGTGAGCAGGTGTCGGCGTGCACGCGCCTGCGGAGGAGATTCGCTTCCGAGCAGCTGACAGTCGCATCCTGCGCCCCGCGCCGAAGAGAGCCGGGAGGAGCTGCGGGATGGGGCTGAGCACAGGCTGGGCTCGCCCGGGGAGCGGAGCCGGGGAACAATGTCCCAGCACGGTGCCAGTACCCAACTGGAGCTCTTCATGGGTAAAATGGGAGAAATGGGTGCGCTGAAATAGCCGCACCTTTCAGACAAGTGAAGCGACGGTGCCTCGAGTTACCTACGTTTTCGTTTGGTACAAGAGTATTTCTGTTCCTGGCAATCTTTAGGGATAACGTAAGAGCTGTTTCCCGAGAAAATAATTATTAAAATGGATAATATAAATGGATTATATTATATATATATATAATAAGTGGGGGCAATTAATTTTTTTTGTCCTGTGACAAGTAAATTACTGTATTGACAAGAATGTTGCAATATACTACGGACTAAATCTGGCCTTTCATTGTGTATCTTCTCCAAATGTGGAATAGGTCATCCAAAATTAGGCAAACTGCAATATTGTGTAACAGGAGAGCGAGTGATCGGAGCACAGGCGAAATCTTACATGGGCTGCCTTAGTCATTTCTTGTATTTTTAAGAAATGTATTTGAAAATATTGTGTGCTAAACATAGTATGAAAGCATGCTCTAAATGATAAATTTAGTGTACAAAATGAAGTTCTATGTAATCCTTAAGGTGATCTTTAACAGATCCTCTTCGTTCCTCCAGTCTTCATAGTAAGAGTAAAATATTTATATTTTACTTACTGATTTCCAGTGATTGGTAACAAACAAGAAGAGCTCTAGTTATTTTTTGGGACAACATTGTAAAGCAGCTTCTGTTCACACGTACAGCTTCTTAATCTGCAAAATCCCTATTTATTGAACTTATTTATTAGAAAGCTAAATGTAAAGTACGCCAAGTGTGGTTCTCCGTGTTCATGTTCAGAATTGGGCATTAAGGGCAAGTTTAACAGCATGTTTCGATCACTGTAATACTGTGTCTCCTAACGGCACGTGTTTATAATAAACTCAATTCCACCCTGACTATTCACTGTTGGTATGTAACCTAGTGATAAATTAAACTACTGGTGTATAGCCTGGAGATAAATGACACCACTGCTTAGGAGGTGTAGCTTCTTAAAGCAACGTTAGGATCTCATTAGCCCTACAAGATGAAAAATGTAGAGGTAGTGAAGAAATCCCAACCGAGGGTCAATTGCTAATTAATCCCCACTGACAAAAGACTGTGGAGCAGCACCAGCCTATTTATAGCACCGGAGAATGAGCCTGATTCACAATAAATGACTTCTCCTATTAAGTGATTATTTGAGACTTCATTCAACTGAGGCACGTCTTGTTGGGAATGGCAGATGAATTAAATGGAGAGAGCATAAAAATAGGATGTTCTGTGAAGCTGCTGCTCTAGATTTAAAAAAGTATTCATTTCCCAGCGTTTTGTCGTCTATTTTTCTCTTCTCTTTCAGTTAGGCAATAAAATGTTCCACTAATGCATGCCTGAAAAAAGATCCTAAGCAGACACAGCAGAATGTAAAGCCGCACACCCGGGTTGGTCCTTCTGTAGTTACTTACAGTCTTTTTGCAATATGTCTCCATAATATGGCAAAGTTGGCCGACTGTCGCCGTGTGTGTGGAATCCAACTGCAGCTACGTTCCGCGGGCCCAGCTCTGGCTGGCTGGGCACGTTGCAGGAGAGGCCTGCGGCCAGGGGACAACCCACAGGGGAGAACCACCTTCCAGGGCTGGGGACAGTCAGTGTAGTGTGTTCCCTGCGGTCTCCTGGGCATCGGACACCTGCCATGGTTTAATGCTTTCCTCGTGAACCCGTTGAAAGCTCTTGTGAACGGGTTGAAAGCTTGCTCTGGTTCATCCTGCCTCACTGAAGGGACCTCTGCCACTGGCCAGATGATTCACCCCACTCATTACTGAGGGCTGGTCTGATTATTTAACGAAGATGGCTTTTCCTAATGATCAGCCATGGCAGGCAATGGCACTCAGCAACTTCACCTCACGGAAGCGTACGGGAGCCTCCCACTGAACGCTGAGCAGGATCATTAAACACATTTTGCACGACATTTATTTTTCCATCTTTCAGCTCCTGTGACCTGCAGAGCTAAGACCTCAAACTGCATCCTGCTCCACTGTGCACCCGCTGAGATGTCACAGCCCCTCGGGATCCAGCTGGAACTTGAACCTGAGCCTCACAATCGCAAATAAAGTTCCTGCTCTGTGGTTTTTTTAAAGCATTGCTATATTTGGTATGATGTAGCCACTGCAAAATCACACCAAATTCCTTCTGCTCCCACACATTTACTTTTCACCTGCTACCTGATGGCCCTGTGTCTGGGGGGGCATCCCCTCGGTGAGGACGCTGGTTGGAGGAAGGGAGATTGGACCAAGCAGACCCTCTCCAGGCAGCGTGAAGCTGGAGCCGTTAGCTCCTGAGGACCTTGGCAAGTCTGTTGTTACCTATTTGGCAAGTCTGTTGTTACCTATTTGGCAAGTCTGTTGTTACCTATTTGCCTTCTGGCGCTTCTCCTTCCTGTAAAGGTTTGTGGAAGCCAATCAGTCCACCAGACAAGGTCCTCCCTGTTTGTTTAGACCTCTGTGATGGGTATAGTCAAAGACGCCTTTCCCTGAGGCACTCGACAGGAGTTTCTGATCTATCCAATATGCAGAGACCACGACTTCAGCTACAGTCAGAGCGTGATTAATTAATAATTAACGTGATCTCAGCTACAGCCTTTGGGTGGTTGATCAATAATCAGTTATGAGAATGGGTTGTGTCCACTACGAATGAGCTTCAGCTCAACTACAAGAAGACCACCTAGAGGTTCCACCTTTCTTCTTGTGCTGGATTAGCCTCTGACCAGAGAATGAGATTAAAGAGTTTATGATTTCATGGTCGTGCTTTTAACCTATTTTTCTTCTGGGTATATTTGGGAATCTTTAAATAACTACATATCATTCATTGACAACACTGAAAGGCTGGAAGTAAATAGTTACTGAGAGCTTAAGTTTTGTCAGAATGCTGCAATGATCCGCACTGAAACAAACTATTATTCATTGGCTGTATTTGCTTCCTCTAGTTTTTTTTTTGGTGGTGGTGGTGGTTTTGGTTTTTGGGGGTTTGTTTGGGTTTTTTTGGTTTGTTTTTTGTTTGTTTGGTTGGTTGTTTTATTGGTGGGGTTTTTGGGGGGTTTTTTGGTTTTTTTGTTTTTTGTTTTAAATGCCCATAAACTCTAATGTGTGGTGATTGCTAACAAAAGGAAATTGGGCTGAAACCTACCTGAGAGCTGCTGTCAGTTTGTACATTTCTGTAACACAGCACCGTGGATATCTTAGTTGAATCCAGGTCATATGGCACCAGGTTACTGAACTAATGATCAGGCACAGGGAACCTGCTTGTGGCAGGAGATTGCTGCCCTGGTGAGCTGCTCCCGACCCCAGTTCCCTGGGATCTTGTGTTGGGTTGCTGATGGCTCACAGGTGAATACCACCAAGCATCCCACTGCCTCCTGCCTGTGCCCAAGGACAGGGGCCGGAGAGCTGCTTCCAGTGTGAGCCCACAGACTGGACCCTCAGCATCATGCTGCATGGGCCCCAAAAGGGCCAGACAGATTTTCCAGCATCCTCTTTCTTGATGAGGAAGGACCAAGGTGGGAGATGACTCTGAGCACACCTACTGGGGGTTTTTACTGGGAGTGGGTGCTGCTGCTGTGGCTGCCTCAGCTATGGGGCTGGGTCCGTCCAGAGCCCATGGAACACAAGGTGCTGATTCTGCTGGTTCTGGTCCTGCCAAGAGCAGGGCAGAACGTGGTATGGAAAGGGCTGTTCCTCCTTGCTGCCACCCACAGACAGGCTGACATACAAAGTTAGGGCCATAGCAGTTGAACACACTGACCCTGGGACTGCCACGAGACCAAAAAAAACAAACCACCAAACCTTGCAGATTGCCTTTCTGACAGTGGTGGTTGTTGGTGTTTATTCCCCTCACCACCCCCTCCCCCCCAGTGTTTGTCTTCAGAGTGGACCAGAACAAACCCATTAATAAAGCATGATCTCTCAGCACAGGTATTCCTTATTGCTGTGATACACTCATTATTTACCAGGTCTGCACGTTGGGGTTTGTTACTTGCAGTGGTTATTCTTTGCTGCTGGTAATCTTTTTGAGGGATGCCATCAGCCTGAAGTCGGAGTACAGAAAGGATTCCAAGCTCCTGAGCATCTGTGCTCAACAGCTGCCATACAAACTGGGGATGGTGTGAGCACCCAGACCAGGGAAATGCTGCCCCTCGGGTGGATGTTGCTTCAGACAGACACCAAAAGCCCTTAACTTTAAAAAAAAAAAAACAACCCCAACGGCTATAGCAGCTTGAATAGGATTGTTTCACCCTGCTTACATTTGATCTATTATTTCTAACTTCAGGTGCTTTGCACCTGAATCAGAATCTATTACAGAATAGGGTTTCTGAGCCTAACTGTATTGGCACAAAAATTTCAACTACTTTGAAGACGTACGACTTGTGAATTTAAACCACTACTTACTTTGTGGCTGTGAATTATAGTGTGTTTTAAGGATAGCTGTGAAAAAAACGTTTATTTTTCTATCGTACTGTGGTTTTAATATTGTTAAGTTCCTTTTTTGTGTAAATACTAGTGAAATTTGACTGCAATATCTGCAGAGACAGTGCTACTTGGTATTTAAGCTCAGGTTACGTAACTGCTTTAATTAGTAGTAAAAAAGAAAAAAATAATAAAATCCTCTCATTTGTCTATAATTTTAAATACAGAGATTTTGTTTTTTAATAACGCACGAGGCTGTTTGCATGTATGGTTACTGTTAGGCATGGCTTTTGAAGTTGTACCTATTTTTAGTGGTAGCAGCCCTGCAGCCACAGCGTTGCTGGCACTGTACCCAGCAACCTCTGAAACCACGCCAATAAAATTATGAAACACTTTTTCTGCCTTTTGTATTATTGCAGCTAATTCATAAATGGATAATAAAAGGTTTTCAAACTAGCTAAGATGTAAAACCTTGAGGACCGGCCGGCTCTGTGAGAATCGGAGTGAGTGAGTGAGTGATGCTTCAGCGTCTTGGCTGTTTGGGGACAACCTGTCTGCAGGTGGCAGGGAATGACCCCCCCCCCCCCCCCCCCCCCCCCCCCCCCTGGCCGGTGTTGGGGTGGGCCTGGGGGGGGGGGGGTGGCCAGGGGCCAGACCCCGCACGCCCGTCGCTCCCCG
>JANIJG010012572.1:0-35856 GCA_024611175.1 Megaceryle torquata
CTGCCTGTGAAAACAGGCTGCTAACTTCAGACAGTGCAGTGAGTTAGAAGAACTGAGCTGAAAAGTAAAATTACTGAGGAGAATTATTCTGTTCTCACATGAACCAGGACAGTGATCTACCACAAGGTTAGAGGCCTGTCCCTATAGCCACAACACAGAGAAATAAAGTTCGGGTCTACATTTTTCTGTCATCATGAGAGACCTCACTCAACATCCATGGACATTTCCCCAGCAGCAGACACATCTCTTGGTATTAGCTGAGCACCAAACCACCAAGGACTTTGGTTTTTTTTCTCTTCAGTCTTCTCATTCACAGAGCTTAAATTACAGTTTTACTCCTATGGAGAAGTCCTGTGAGGCAGATTTCTCATGATTTATGGACATCAAATGAGTGAGTTCAAATGACTTCACCAAAGTAGCCAAACCAGGTGTAGCCCTGAAGATACAATTCTGGTATCTCCAAATTTTTCAAAGTGTTTCCACACAGTCATGGTCCATGCTTACTTCACCCATCTAACACTTGTCTGTTGCCATATCCTACCTTAATAACTATCAGGACCTTACTTTTCCTTCTTCAGTCTTCCTGCTATTTCATAAGGATATACCTAGAGCAGTTGCTCCCAAGGACATTCTGATTTTTCTCTAATTCATTTGAAAATTATATTTGTCCTATTTTCCCTTCTTCTTCATACTTAATATAGAAACTAGTAGAAGAACCTTACAATTAGTAAGGTGAGATGCCATAGATGGTTAAAGCTACAATAGTTTATTAATTTGATAATTGTTGAGTGTAGCACTATTATAGGTGAGGGATATAATATTTATTCAAGCCAGGTGGGAGAAGTGGTTAAGCTGTTTTGGTAATGAGCAAAGCAATAAAGCCTTTGGTCAGTCACCCTCTAAACCTAATGTCATCTGTCATTGAATTATGTTGTGTCATATGATTGTAGGACTTTGACTCCAGAATGAAAGTAAATGCAGAGAGTTTGGCATTTTTTTTTGGTGTGTGAGTGAATGAGGAAGAGAACTAGAGGTATACGCCACAGAAACTGATAGAAAAAGCAGTAAAAGGTTTAAAAATAAAACTAAAAAAAAAAGTCTGAAAGGCTTTAGGAGGAAATCTCAGAGTTGTTAATGGCAGACTCAAAATCATAGCTTGGTTTATTAGCAGCTGGTACTTCATGTCCAGGGTATTTTGTGTGTTTATGTGCATCAGTAAGATTCTATCAAGGAAGGTCTAGAATACCTCTCGGAAAACAGCACTTAGGATTCCATTTGTAAGGTAACTGCTCACATCAATGGTGTCAGACTCAAGGAAGAATGTACTTTATCTCTCAGCAGGGGGGGTTGGACTAGATGACCTCTAGAGGTCCCTTCCAACCCAGGCATTTCTGTTTCTATGTTTCTAATTTCATCTGGATAACTATTTTGTTCTACATTGTTACAGTTGCTAGACAATTGCTGGTTTCCACCCATAATTACTCTAGTGTCATGGTGAATAATTCCCATGAGGAATTTATAAAGTGTGTTGGAAGCTCTACAGGCAATGCTGCTCAACAAGTCCCAGGCATATGCAGCTCCTAAGTTTCAGAGGAAGGTGCAGAAATGTCTGAATGTGCACATACTGCTCCCATAGAGAAGTAATCCATAGGCAGTGTGCATTCTTCTCGATGTTCAGGTGACTCGCATTTCATCTTACATTTTCAGTACATACTTCAAACTGCTTCATGAACCCCATGCAAGTCATGGACTCTGGGTACTTCTCACCTGGTCCAGAAAAAATCAACACTATAAACCAGAAGATCACTATTATTAGCAACAAGACTAATTAGTAACATATGTCACTTCCTTAGTGAGTTTGCAAGTGGGTTATAAATGTCCATAGAAGATGGCATACTATCAACCTACGTGGTTTCACATATTTTGTCTATACATATATGATTATCACCATGCTTTAAGCATGATGGTGGTTCTAAAAATACCCAGGCATTAAGGGATATAAGGCCTGGTAAAATGCAATCAGAGGGAGCAGAGCAGGGGTGATGGGAGAACAGGGCAGGCGAGGAGAGCAGAGAGCATACTTCACATATCAGCATTCGCTTGATCCAATTTAGGAATGAGCATCACCCTGCTGTGGTCATGGTCATGCAGTATTTATAGAATGCCATCTCCTGTCTCACAGACATCTAATGGCAACTAAGCATTTACTCCAAGAGTAAATTGGAACCATCTGGCCTTTGGGACCAATGCAATATTTTATAGAAAATCAAAATAATTTGTTTACTTATGTGAATCCTCTCAAAACCAAGTCTTTAATTTTTCAGTATGATTAATGGAAAACTCATCAAAATCAATATTCTTCCTTGGCCCAGGTCCAAAAACATACTTAAATGAATGCTGAACTTCACACATGGAAATTATCCCACAGATGAGTGCTCCTGATTAACTGGGGCTTTCACTTTAAAATACTTACCACTTTTCCACTCTATGGTGCTTGTCACAGTGTCATTTAAGTCTCAATTTAAAATAGTGTATACATTAAAAATATTGTGCTCTGTATTGCACCTACTGTGTATGGTTGTTTGTTGTGTTTGCACACAATTATCACTGAAAAAGGACCTGGTGTGCACAGTAAAAATGAATCTTCATCACCATTTGGTCAGATCTGCCAGGCAGCCTCAGGGTTCAAAGAGTACATTTTGTTTTCAGGCATCACATCACATTGTTTCTGAAGTGCCATTTTCTTAGAATTTTCAGTTTGTGAGAAACTTCAGACAGTTATGGATTCAGTACACTTTGAACTGCAATCAAATATCAAACAAGAATAGCAAAGATGCTTCCCATATGCTAGAAAGTCTGCTTTCTCATGTGGTCTATTATTCCAGGAGCAACTCAAGGTCTCTGTTAGGGTCAGAGAAACCCAACATGGGATTAGGCATTTTTTGTACCTTCTACAGCTAAGTTTAGTTTTTGGGATAATATTCAGGGGACACCTTAGGTGGAATTAACTGGGTAGTCTCCACCAGCATTGCTCTACTTAGAGGTGAATATCCAGCCTCGTGCTGTTCAATGGTTGTTCAATGTTCAATGCTGTTCAATGCCTGAGGCTCTTTGGCAGGACAGTTCTGTTTGCCCATCAGCCACTCACTTCTGCACTCTGTAGAGGAGGACTGAATGCTGCTATGAAGATGCTGAGGATGCAGCTCTTGTGTGTTTGTATTCCTGTTCTACAGGTACAAATCTTGTCTAATCCAGACAGACTAGCCTGATATCCTTCTGTGACAGGGTGACCTGCTTAGTGGATGAGGCAAAGTCTGTGGATGTTGTCTACATAGACTTCAGTAAAGCTTTTGACACTATTTCCCACAGCATTCTCCTGGAGAAACTATCTGCTCATGGCTTTGAAGGGCGTATGCTTCACTGGATAAAAAATTGGCTGGATGGCCAGGCCCAAATTGTTGTGGTGAATGGAGTTAAATCCAGTTGGCAGCTGGTCACAAGTGGTTGTTCCTCAGGGCTTGGTACTGGGGCCATTTCTGTTTAACATCTTTATCAGTGATTTGGATAAGGGAACCAGTGGCACCCTCAGTAAGTTTGCAGACAACACCAAGTTGGGTTGGAGTGTTGATCTGCTTGAGGGAAGGGAGACTCTACAGAGGGATCTGGACAGGCTGGATTGATGGGCTGAAGCCAGTGTGATGAGGTTCAACAAGGGCAAGTTCCAAGTCCTGCACTTTGGCCACAACAACCCCCTGCAACATTACAGGCTTGAGGAAGAGTGACTGGGAAGCTGCCCAGTAGAAAAGGACCTGGGGGTGTTGGTCAACAGCTGGCTGAATATGAGCCAGCAGTGTGCCCAGGTGGCCAAGAAGGCCAAAAGCATCCTGGCTGGTATCAGAAATAGTGTGGCAAGCAGAACTAGGGAAGTGATTGTCCCTCTGTACATGGGACTGGTGAGATCGCACCTCAAACACCGGATTCACTTTTGGGCCCTTCACTGCAAGGATGTTGAGGTGCTGGAGTATGTCCAGAAAAGGACATCAAAACTGGTGAAGGGTCTAAAAACATTTCTCATGAGGTGCAGCTGAGGGAACTGGGGTTGTTTAGCCTGGAGAAAAGGAGGCTCAGGGGAGACCTTTTTGCTCTCTACAACTACCTGAAAGGAGGTTGTAGCAGGTGGGAGTCAGTCTCTTTGACTAAGTAACAAGTGACATGACAAGAGGAAATGGACTCAAGTTGCACCAAGGGAGGTTTAGGTTGGATATTAGGAAAAATTTCTTAACTGAAAAGTGCTTGTCAAGCACTGGAACTGGCTGCCCAGGGAAGTGGTGGAGTCACCATCCCTGAAGGCATTTAAAAGATGTGTAGATGTGGTACTTCAGGACATGGTTTAGTGGTGACCTGGCAGTGCTGGGTTAACAGTTGGTCTCTTCTAACCAAAATGATTCAATAATTCTATTACTCCCCTCCAGTCTTTCATCTCCCTTTCTGCTGAGCTGCTGCTGGTCTCCATTCCCCTCTTGTGAAGCACAAAGGCCAGCTGAAGTGCAGCTCCCAGCCTGACTCTCCCTTGCATTGCAGCTTCATCTGGCCCTGAGAATGCCCCGGGAGCTGCTGTATGGATAAACACCAGCACAGACCTGAAAAATGGCTTCATTCTGCCAGAGCCCTGTATTTTCCAGCGGTGACACTTCCCTGGGGAAGCTTTGGGACTTGCAGTCTTCCCCACCCAGGTAATAAAGAGTACATTTAGACAAATGCATTTGGAAAGATTGTGGGTTTGGTCTGCAAAAGAAAAGGGAACTGAGGTCTTATGGTCCATGCACTTCAGAGAAGTTATATCTTCTATTAATATCTGCTGCTCTGTAGTTGTTAGATAAAAATATATTACCCAGTAAATATGGTGTGATACCTTCAACCAAAGCCACAAATTTACAGAATACTCATTGTAGATACAGGTATGAAAAAGGATTTGGACTCCACGGAGAGAAAACTAACAAAACTGCAAAACCTAAAATAGAAATGTCTGTGAACCAGTGCAGAACACCCAGGACAAATCAGGATGCCCAGTAATGCCTTTGAGTGAAAGAGGGAACCAATATGATGGGGTTTTTAACATGTGCTGGAATTGCAATGTCTATGCAATAGCTGTGCATACTTTTTAGGAAGCTGAATATATATATAAAAATATAAATTGAGAATAAAGATTTCATATTGTCTCATAAAATGTACAATATCAGAATGGGGAGAAACAGCCACTGAAATGTTCATGGCTACAGGTTTCAAGACACAGCAGTGCCAATGTCAAATATTCTGCAATCACAAATCAGGGGTTTCTAAAACTTGTCTCAGTGTGACACTTAACAATTTATAGGGAGGAAACCACCCATAATTGCCATTTTACAAGATGTACAAGAGTGAACCATTTTAAGACTGCTTTGAAAATAATGAGATACAGAAAGAAACACTCTTTCCATTTATCTTCTGGTTTTCAAGCCACTAGGATATTTCAGATCTGTGTTTTAAATTTACTTTGTAACCCAGAGGACTAGAAACTTATTATTTTAAATAAAATGTGACATTCTTATGTAATCAGTTGCCCTGAGAGCAAGATCTTTAAGATAAGTGCCAAATTCTATGAAACTACTGATAAGCTCCTAAGAATTGGAATCGCTAAATCAAAGAACAAAAATATAATGACGGGGTTATACTATAGGGCCTGTGAAAAAGAACTGAATAGTGTTAGGAAATCAAAGTAGCAACTTCATCTTGTAAAATTACAATTACGGGTGCTTTCATCCCTATAAATTTTTCAAATGTCATGTTGAGCCAGGCTCCAGAGATATTAAATGTGTACCTTGAAATGTCTTTCTCTAAAAATATTCTAGAGAAACATTTCCCCCTTAGAAAGAGTGGGTTCAAGTGACTAGCTACTGAAAGCCACAGACTTTCCAAGCCATTTGGGTGATTAAATTATGGGTAATTAACATTCATACATTCATACATTCAGTACAAGCATAGGAGTCCTTCTGCCATGCCATGGTCTACACCTTTATTGAGAATTCAGCCTGTGTTGGCTGATGTTTTGTGTCGCAAGTCTGGTGACTGCGTCATTTTCTGCTGTTCTGCTCAAGAAGGAGAAATTGACACGGCACAGTAACTGGAGAGGTTTTCAGAAACCATTTGAGAAGTCTGATGGACTGGTGGCATGACTGAGTGGCATGACTGGGTGGCATGACTGGGTGAGCTACTATGTGTTTCGGTGCCACTCACAAAATGTTGACTATTTCAATTTGCATCAGCAAACTTATTCTTCCTCCTAATGTATTTTCATAGCTTCTTGAGGTTTGACATGACAGGAGAGGCTAAATACAGGCAGGCATTATTGATCAGAAAACATATTCTGGTCAGGTATGAGTTTCTTTCCCAGTTAGTTCCATACATACTTATCTGGTTCCATCACTGGAGTGTGCTCACAGCTTCTCACAGGAGTGAAATAATTTGTCTGGTCTGGTGCCTGGGCTGATTAAATAGTTCACTATGCAAAATGGCCCTACCGAGATCTAGCTTTATTTTGTTGATTGAGGTGGAATTGGAGTCTCATTTTGTCCCCATTTCTGCAGCAACAGATTTCTGTAAATGCTATTTGTGGTGTTGGTAGAGAGCTTCAGACTTCAGTTTGCATTATTCTTTTTGGAACTATTTCCCTGGCTGTTTCATGCATCAAAGTAAATCTTTGTGGCACACTGCTCTGGTCATCAACTCTGTATTTGTGTGCTTCAGTGTCACTCAAATGACCCTCTCCTGTAGAATGGCCATAGTAGATCACTGCCTAATGTAGGTACTGCCTCAATGAGGTTTTAGACACAGCCTGGTAGGGCAAATCCAATCCATCTAATGCCATATTTCTCTGCAACCAGTTGAGTTTTGCATTTCAGAAGACCTAGGAGGGGAGGCCAGTTCTTCCTAAAATAGTATTTTCAGTTTTTGTATTTATTCAATAGGAAATCAGGCACCCCCAGAACATAATCCAATCCATATATATTAGACATACACATTTTTTAGAGCAGGAATGTCATGAAGATCAGTAGCTCTGAGAGTGCTCTCCTGTGGATGTACCAAGGTGGATTGGAGCTGCAGATTCACAGCAAGTTCTGGGGAGGCATTTTGATGCTGGGGCCAGCGTCTTCTGCCTATAATTTGCCGAGACAGTTCTGGAGAGTTTGGAGAAGACCAAAGCCCTGCTGGTCTCCGTGGGGTGAGCCAATCACACAGAGATGACAGAGGAGGGATTGTCTCTGTGAGATGAGTTGAGTACACTGAGGATCAGCCTCCTGCTCATACCAGAGCCAGCTTTGAGGTTAACTCGTTCCTGTTCTGTCCTCATGATTAAAGAGTTTTCCCTTTTATATGATCTGAACCTCCCATTTCAATCTGTACCTGCTGTCTCTCCTCCTCCTCACACGTATGGCAAAAAAAACATGGATGTAGTTGTTTAGCTGACAGCTGGCTTTGCATTGTACACAGAGTGTAAGGACAACAAGTAAATGAGATGCCCAAGGAAAATATTCATATATTCAGTATTTCTACCACTGTTTGCATGTTCCTGCTGATTGTTTTGTTGGCTAAGGAATGATAACATGTTCTCTGCCAGATACTTATACTAGGCCAAGGTACAAACACTGAACAAAAGAGGCATTTTCAAGAAATCCAAAACTATTTGCCAAATACAGAAATGTGCAAAAGTCAAGAATGACATTTTAGAAACTATTATGAGTGTTGTTTGGAAGCAAAATGTGACTTTTAAGATTGTAAATAGGTGCTTTTCCTAAGCATGTATTTTTTTTCCTACTTGAATGAAGCATAACTACAACAACAATTATTCCTGGGAGGATCTCAGACCAAGCTCATTACCTTGCCATGTTCAACGGTCACTTAGCGGTCAATGGGATCTCTCTCTTTCAACCTTTTACTGGTGAGTGATGTCACTGCTTGGGCTGTGGCTGCTCTCTGCCCCTCATGTGTCAGCCCTGCTCTTGGTGCTCCGTAAAAGGATCTGAAGTGGCAAAGTTTTGTGCAAACTTCATATTAAAAAAAAAAACCACACCTGTTTACATCTATTGAACACAACCTGACTTGTCCCATGCTGAGCAAATGACATGGTAATCTTGGGCAGAGTCCAGGCAGGAAGGCCTGCCACAGGCTGGAGTAGAAGGACCATGTGTTTGGCAGCATTTCCAGGGATGCTCGTGCTGTGTCACTTCAGCCACACTGGCCAGATCCCACCATCACCACTGGCATCTAGCTTTGGGTGATTCCAAATCACATGGAGACCTCCCAGAATCCCTGCACAGTCCATGGCAAGTGAGCACTGGGAGTCCTTGGGATGGCCAAAGGTGTTGCCTTCAGCAGCTGCCTGCCCTGGCTCAAGCACCTGCTGGAGCACGGGGCCCTGTCCACAGCTATAAGGAATGTCAGGTAAACCATGCCAGCCCAGGTCCTGCAGTCATGGAGGCCTGCACCCTTCACAGATCTGGGGGCCTTCTGGGGAGAGACAAGGGGGGGAGAGAACAAGCTCTCTAACAAGATGCAATTGTGCTTATCTACCGTGGCTCTGAAAGCTTGGGTGATGGTGTTAGCACAATGTGCATGGTAATACCACAGATGCTGCTTTGGGTCCTTGCTTGGAGAATTTGTCCCCTAACCACTGGTTAGGAATTTCTGAGTTGGACTTGGGGAGATCTAGACTGGATGTCCAAAACCACATATTTTTTTCTAAAAATGGAAACAGACCATCTGAGGATGAAATCTCCATCACTGGGTGGTTTGAGAAGCAGCTGTCAGGAATGCATTAGGTGGTTTTTATCTTGGCTTTGAATGAAGGGATGGATCCTTCTGGCATGTTTCCCTTTGATTCTTCAGTTACCACATGGCAATGTCTACCTCTTTTTTTGACTACAACAGGAGCCAGGGAGTGAGACTCCTAACTTGGGAACCACAGTTCAGTGCATGGAATTAGATGGGATGAGCTCAGGCTTTAGCTGCTCATCCTGAGCTCATTAGTGAGTTTCTAAATTTTCCACTTGAATTATTTCTGATAGGAATGAGTCTGGTGGTGCTCATTCATACTCAGCTCATGTCTGAACTTTTCCAACTAGACCTTTGAACGATCCAGTTCAGCAGCCAGTTTTATGCATGCTGATCCTGCTCATCGGGATGCCCACATGGACCTCGGGCTGTAATTATTTAGCTCTATTATATGAACATGTTGGAGAGTGGGTGAAGGCAAGGGAGGAAGGGGACACCATCTGGTTAAGCCTTGGGTTCTGGCTTAACTTTTTTCTTCTTTAATTCAACAGTTTTCCAATTGACCTCAAAGAGAGCAGGGAGAGACCATGTTAAGAAAAACTTATCTTGCTGATGTTGACAATAAAGTGAACCCTCTGGTGGTTCATTGTACCCAACCTAAGTAATTCATCTCTCCACTTCAGGGCAAGTTTCAGTCATTTGCAGAGAATACTTTCACCATTCCCTTGTGATACAGGAATGACAGGAAGGTTCGTGATGTATGCGTCACAAAGCAAGCCCAGCTCCTCTGACAATACCTGATTAAATTTCAGAACACTATATTGATGCTACATGAATAAGTATCACTGCTATTTATCAGATTTCTGCAGCTTGCATAATACAAACTGCTGGAAGACTTTAATACACGAGGAAATCCATCTGATCCAATAGGCAACTAATTTGACTGAGAGTTCTTACAACAGGGAAGCTCTCAATTTTTGCCTCTTTGCATTTACCTAATTACCTGACTGTGCACCTAATTAACTTGCAATGCTATCATCAAGGGAACCCATGATCTTTCCAAACAATTTTGTGGCAGCCGGAGATGAGTCCTCAGTAGGAAAGATACAATCTGTTTTTTGATTTCTGTGTCCATTTTGCTCTATTCCCTTTCTGTATACCCTTTCAAAAGAATCGCAGGTGGGGAGAAACAAAATTGAAGGAAGGGCAGAAGAAATATCATGTACTCCTGAGACAGCATTGTGTAACAGCAAATCCTGAAGAGATCACGGATGGATGAAATGTAGGTTGAAATTCCCTTCACCTTTAATTGTGAAAAATAACCCCTGACTATTTAGTTTCCCTTGACATCTGATGGATGTCAAGGTACATTCATTTGGCACATGGCCCATTCATTGCCACATCCTTTTTCTATCCTGCCAAGGGTGGTTCTGTACTTCAGATTTTTTCTTACATGGCCAAGACATTTCAAGAATTTTTCCAAAAACCAAGTTCCACCTGGCATCTTCAAGGACACTTACAGACACTTGTATTTGAATATAACAGTGGGAGTTGGAAGGTTTGGACACTATTTCTGTCTCTGGCACTAATCACTAGAGGAGGGACTCAACAAAAAGTCTCTTACCTTTTAAAAGATAAAGTTAGACTCAAGTAGTCACCAAGACCTCTTCTGCTGAGAGATGGAAGAGAGAGACACTTGTAGATGTGTCATTCCACGCCGAATAAATATATTTAAGTAAGTAAAGTAATTCACCTCCAAGGTCAATACTGACTGTAGTAATGCACCTATACTGCAGTAATGCTCCATGTCAAATGGAGATAATAAGGTTTACAAGGTATGATATGAGGACAATCATGAAATTTTAGCTGCTATTATATGTCAGGTGTTCTGAAATCCCCGTGCAGAATGTAAAATTGAATTTGCTGTTATTTTTATCCAATATCAGAAAAAGCAATGATCTCTACAAAACTTTTCTCCAATGACAGAGGTTTCCAGAAGAAAACCAAAATTACATCAGTACCTCTTCTGAATCCAGGCAGTCATTATTCTTGTAGCAGGGAGCAGGAGGATGGAGATCTCTTGTCTACTACTGTGTAGGCTGTTCATATTCACTTAAAGGTCTACAGTCTTGCCTCACTCTTATTCATTGGTGTGCATCAGGTTATGTGGGTGGTGGTGTAGTTAATCAAAATGCAGTGCCATGTGGTGCCCTCAGGACTTTCCTTTTCCTGTTTTAGCTTTTTTAGCTTTTTAATTCTGGTGCATTAATTATACTGCCCATGACGAAGGTCTAGTGAGTGTTTGTTCTGTCTTCTCAGCACTAGTCTGTATTTGCCTGTCTCCATCAAGTTTTTGCTGCTCACGCTAACTTGCCTTTTTAACTCTTTTTATGCTTCTTAAGACATGCTGAGTGATGCTAATCTCTGGCACAACAGGACTCTTAAGTTAGATTTTCCTTGGATTTGTATGAAATCTCCCTAGTCTTGGCTACCCTGAACATTTTGAGCCAACAGTGCATTTTACCTCCTGGCTGGCCGGTGGTAAATAAACACAGCACCAGTTTGCAATCCCATCTTTGCAGCTACCCACAGTTAATCTCTTTCCATGCTAAGAATTAGCCATTTGTTCCTACTCTTTGCTCCTTATCTCTTCTCCAGTTTTTAATCCATGACAGGACTTTACCTTTCACCCCTGGATTGCCAAGTTTCTCAATAGCCTCTTGTGTAGGACTTTATCAAAAGCCTTTTGAGAGCTGGTGGAGTCCTCCCTTCTCTGTGGTTTCATTAACCCTTTCAAGGGAATTCAAGCTGAAAAGCAAGAGCTTCAGAGGAGGAAGAAGATTATTGCTCAGAGGAAGTTTGCTGGTTGGCACATCTGTCATAATTTTCATGTTTTCTTAGCCAAATGGCTTCCAGTTGCAGAAGTGATGTGTGGTTTATATTCACCTACTTTTCTTGGGGGTGATCTGGCTACTTGCTGCCTCACCACTTTTTGGGAGGGAGCAAGAGAAGGCCACTCAGGTCTGTATTTTAAAGCACAGACTTATTTTAGTCTCTAGGTCTTCATGTCAAACTCCAAAGTGACTGTTTCAGACAGCCAGCCTTGGAGACAGACTTGCAGGTATTCTGTCATGCTGATTGTGCATCCCACCTGACAGGCACAATTCAGTTGCTTGAATGGGGGCCCAGTGCCATATAAGATGGTCATGAGTATTTGTCTACATGCGTTATGGTATGGCTAGGTAGGTAGGTACCACACAGGCACTGCAGGAGATCTGGGACACGCTGAATAGTGGGCATGTGGGTTGTCTCCAACATCTAGAGTCAGCAGTAGATAGCTTGCAGCATGAAGTTGGTCAAGAGGCCTTTAGAGGTCCCTTCCAGCTCCGGTTTCCTTGCATGTGCTCTGATGCAGTCTTAGCAACACTTGGCACTCCCTGGTGTTGTGTCTTTCCTCCAAATCCCACTGCAGAGCTCCCGGGCGCCGCAGGGCACTTCTCATTGTGCAGCCTCAGCAGGCGAGTGAGCATGGCTGGAGAAAGCCAGGCCCTTCACACTGCTTGGAAACTTCTGTTCACGGTGACAAGCCTTAGCAATTCTGTGTGATCTTACCAAGCCCCCTCCAGAGCCCTACTCTACCCATTTAGCATGTCTCCTTTATTGTCACCACGTCAGTTCTCCGCTGATAATGTCCCATTTATTGCTGTTGACGTTTCTTTGCTTTCACAGAAGCAGGTCCCTGGTGAAAGGTCCCAAATACCCGCATGAGTTAAACCTGATTGCACCAGTGCCCTGTCCTCAGCAAGCCCTGAAGAGACTTCCCTTCCTCTGTGTTTGTGCTGCTGACTGTAGCCAGGCCTTTTGACTCTTCACCGTGCAAGATGTTTCTTAAAACGAGTTGAAAACCCTCCGGTCTACAATGCCTTCACTTCAGAGTGAGCTGGATGAACTCAGTATCCCTCAGGGCATACCTGACTGGTGTCTCTGGCTTTTGCTCTCCATTTTGACTGCCATTTTGCCTGTATTAATATCATCATGGCTTGACTTCTGTTTTCACTTGGTTTTGTTATCAACATAAAACTGTCAGACAGAGCAGAGTACAGTCAGTAAGGGAATCCTCCCTTTGCTTGTGAGAACCATGACCATTTTTCCCCTGCAGCCCTGATTCTTTGCTGCACTTGCAATCCTGCATCCATGCTCCAGCACTATTTATTATGTAAAGAAAATACAGCAATTGTAAGTGCATCTGGACAGGACCTCTCTGGGTCCTTGAGGCAGGCAATGGGGATTTCACCACTGGCTCATTTGCTTATTTATTTATCTACCTCTGGCTGAAATATATATATATATTGATTATATACAAAGTACTTCGAGCATAAATAAATATACAGTTTTGGTTTATGTCGCACAGTCACCACAGAATGAATAGAACAGGAGTTGCAGAGCAAGGACTGAAACCTCTGCCTCTCACAAGAAACTCCAGAATCCCCAGAAGTAGTAGAAAAATTAAAGAGAAAGATAATAGAATATTTCAGTCACTACCTGTAATCCTTAGGGGCATCAAAAGACTCTGGAGGGATTTGCTGTATACAGTGAAGTGTCTGAAGAAATAGTGCTGCCAAGAAATCAATTCCCAGCTCAGAAGTGGTTAGCAGTCTACAAAGAAACACCTTCAACCAGGGTATATGATAAATGTACAAATACAGCTGCCTCTTCTGAGGTGGCTGCATTAAGAAACCCTTCAGGCAGTGATCAGAAAACCAGTCAGTTCTTGGAAATATCTTGTTTAACAATTTTGCCTCCTTAGAAGCAAACACTATAAATGTGGTTCCTGGGTAAGAGCCAAGGGCTTACTGAGTACGATGGTTTTATCCCAAAGGTCTTGTTCAGGAGTCAAAGCAACGGTGATGTTGTGTAAACACCATGAAAAGTTGCCAAAACAACAAACCTGACAACAATGGATAATATAATATAATGTAACTGTTTCAAAAGGAGGAGAGATGTTCAAATCCGTGATGTCACTGTTCATGCCAGGTAGAGACCTTGAAGAAGAGAAAATCTGTTATTGCCAGAGCACAGAAAAGTGCCCTCTATAACATGACCTCCTCATTTCTTCACATTTTGCCAAAGTTTGTCAGCTTTTCATTAAATTCTGACATTTAGTCATATTCATGTTCCAGCAGCCTTGACTTTCTGAAATATTGCTGCTGACCAGGGAATACATCAGTTCATAGATTTTGCAAAATACCTACATTTTTGGTAGGACTCTTTTCAGGAAGTTGTAAAAACACCAGAAACATGACCTGTTCTGCTTATGTTCTGTTTGAACATCTCTAACAGGATCAAAAGTGTTAATCTGAAGGAGAAAATTTGAAAGATTGGAAATTTAATTGCGTACCCCACCTTCCTTCAGCCAAAAAGTATTGACCAACAAGGTATGAAACCTGGTGTAACACAGTACTGCCCTGGCTGGTGGGGGATTAGGAAAAAGTAGGTAACATTTGCTGGAAAGGGAAAGGTTTTATACACAATGGGGAAACTGAACATCATTTCCTTAAATGTCAGCAGAGTGAATAATCACCTAAAATAAAATCTAAAAAAAATCTTTTCTGCACCTGAAAAAATAGAATACTGCTATGGTATTCCTGCAGGAAGCATATGACTTAGACTTAAATCCGAGTAAATCAGATTTTGCTCAACTCAGCTTGAGAACATCCAAAGAAAAAACAAGCTGCTCTTCTGTTCAGTAAAAACACACCTTTTCCTGTTTGATTCTGAGACTAACAAAAGAGGAAGATTGTTATGAGTCAGAAGTAAATTGCTTTAGTAGGTAATATTTTTTTATTAAACTCACTCACCTTAACTGTTTTCATTTAGCTTTCTTAAGTGCATTACAGAGAAACTTTATCCAACCTTGATGCTCTGGTGTCTCAGAGATTATATATCAAGCTCATTTTAAATCATAGATTTAACACATCATGTGTTAGCTTTCAGCACCTGATAAATGTTATGGGTTTCCTAATGCTCTTGCAGAATTGGAACAACCAGTCATTCATCTCTCCAACTGTTGTTTGACTATGTGGCACTAAAGGCTGAATATTTTATTAACAAAAGGAAAACAACACTTAAATTAAAATAAAATACTCCACTCAATAGCCCAACTGCATAACGCTCAACCTCAGATCCAATTTGTGCTCTTAGCTGTCTCCAGAATAAACAAATTGGATAGTCTTGACAATTAAAAATGTTTTCTAGTAATATTCCAGGATCAATAACCTGCCAGAAGTCCCACCTGCTACAATCTAAGGATGTCTTTTTAAAAGGAAAATTATTGCAGCAAGAGAGTTTCAGACATTGGAATAATAAAGCACTGCAGTTTGCTAGGAGCAAGCGGCATCTTTTTGGACACTTTGCACAACAAGACTGAATCAAGCAAACTTTCAAGCATAAATTCTGAAACTGAGGGGAAATAGCTCCCAAATCATGGACATAGTAGTTGGAAGGGACCTCGGGAGGCCTCTTACCCAGCATCCTGCTTGAAGCCATACTACTACCAACTCTGGATTAGGTCAGATGTGGCTTTGCTAGCCAAAATTTGAAAACCTCAATCCAGAGGCTGAACAGCCTCTGTACAACCTGTTCCAGTGCTGCACTTCATTACTTGTTAAATTATGTTTTCCCTCATGTCCCTCCCAAGCTGCAGGCTGGCCATTACCCTCTCATACTATCCTGAGCTGCTGAGAAGAGTTTGGTTCCATCCTATTTATAATTGTCCATCAAGGAGTTGGAGGCAGCTGCTCTATTTCCTGCTTAACTCCCTTTGCCAGACTAAATGAGCCCTGCTACCCAAGCCTCCCTTTCTAGAAGTGCAGGAGCTCCCTGGTTAGTAGAAATGTAGCATGAAGTTGGGGATCCAAAGAAGCGCAGGTGTGGTGTTCCCATGCTGAATGCAGCAGGCAAATGACATTTTTAATGCATGGTCAGAAATAGGTCCCACCCACAGTGCTTTGGAGACCTGCCCAGTGACGGAAACTTCCAATCAGCTGAAATAAAGAGCCACAGCCATTTTGGGAGAGCAGGGATAAGGTTGGTTCATGGAGAAGGAGAAGGGGAGGGTTTGACAGGGCGGGCTATCATCTCTGGTGAAATTGTCTCCTGATGAAACTTTCATTCCTCTAAAAGTATCACAACCCAATTAGCTTGTAATTTAATCTCCTGTGTTTCTTCCCAGGGTGACTCAGTTTGCAGTGGGTTTTATTTGCACATATTTAGTTTGTAGTTAGAGGGATGCCAGCTCTCTGTCTACAAGGACTAAGGGAGCTGGTTGAATGTTAGACTGGTGTGGGCAAGCACTTGCTGCATAATAAATGCATCCCCTGCTCTTCTAAATATTCCTCTTTAATTCCCTGCTTTTTCCTCTTCCCTCATTAATTTTTCTGTATCCCCCTCCCCCGGCTTTCTACTCCTCTTTTAAAAAGAAACATCTCTCTTTCCCCATTCTTGGTTTCCTTCACGATTCTTGGTTTCTTTCCTCATGCACTTTGCTCCCGGCCCTTCACAGCTGTCTATAAGTTTGAGCCAAACTTGTGAACCTGTGCAGCTCATATCCCAGCTACATTTATGAACTAAAGGGAAAACTCCCACTTTCTGCAGTGGGTCTATTAAGCCGAGGTGGATTTGTAAGGGAGATAGATTGGAGCCAATGACAGAAAGCACTTGCTACGTGCTCACAGAACCTCACCAACAAGGGAAGGGCAGCCAGCTCTCTGGGTTTCTGGGGACGTGCTCTCTCTCTCCACCATGGTGGTATTTGTAGCTTGTAGCACATTGGTCTATAATTTACAAATGTCAGGCAGCCCGACCAGGGCAGCCACTCTTACTGGGTGAGCAGATGTCCAGAAATCCTGACATATCCACTGCGCACAGGAACATCTGTGCTGTAGTGCCGGAGCCGTTTGATGGAGGCTCCCAGGGATCCTCGGTTGTGGCAGAATCATCAGCTACTGCGTGACCCCGGCGCATGGGGTCTGCAGGGCACATCCCTGTGCTCCTGCAGGCTTTTGTAGCCATAATGAGCAGACACTGTCAGTGCAAAATGTGGGACTGAGGAGATTTTTATCTGTGTCAGAAGCTTGCTATGTTGTTGTGGATGTCACTGCATTTTTGATGCCTGGATTTGCTAGCTTCAGCATGGAGATTGTGTTCCCTTTCTGCTCTTCCACTCAGATCATCAGCAGTGATGCTGAGAATTTCTTGGTGTCCCTTAAGCCCAGTGGAGACCTGATCTTCAATTGCACATCCCCTGAGCCACGAAGGAAACCTACAGCACGGTATGGAAGTATATGGCATTCCTCATTTTTTCTGAGCTGAAAATAAGCAGGTTTATTCATATAGATCTGAGTCTTTTTTAACAGCTGTAGAAGAGAAGATGTGCCCTAAGCCCAGGTTTTGCAAAGTCCCACGTATGTGACATTGGAACAGGGAGGACATGATGCCAAACCCTTGGGGTTGCTGTCAGAGATGGTGTCACTCACTCCTCCTTTACCAGTGTCCTAGCAATGGCAGCCCCTGTGTGGCAGGATCCTCACTGCCCTCTCAGCTCCTGCGTGAAGCTCTCTCCAGCTCTAAAGCAAACAGGGCTACGTCTGGAGATGCTTTGGTCAGCAAGGAGGCCTCATTCCTATCCTGCAGGGCTGTTCTGAGTTTTGCCTGGAAACATGGTGCTTTCAGGCATGGGAGGATTAGGGCACAAAAATCCCAGAGCCGATGCTGACACATTTACAGGATCTAAGGTGGGACCAGTCTGTAAGATGTGGTGACACATTTAGCTAACAGGGAGGGCAAAAGCAGGGGAATGAAGGCATTTCCCTGTAGCTTCCCCAGAAGAGGCATGGCATTGAAGGTGGCATCCTCACCACCAGATACTGCTTTTCTTTTGGAACTGGGCAGCCAGAAATAACACTTCACTGTATAGCTGACAATGGAGAGGGAGCAACCACCACCCCAAACTTCCTAAATAGCATCTGCCAGCCTTGATCATCACAATAACTGTCACTGGAGAAGATGGGTGATTGACTGTGGAAAGGGCTGTTGCAGCCTCACCAAGCGTTGTCACCAGGCCACGTGCATCTCATGTTGTCAACAGGCTGCAGATCCAATGTGTTCCAAGGTACAGGCTCTGGGTTAGACACACGTCCAGGAAAGAGAGACTGTGATCCAGTCATCTGATGCTGCTCCCTCTTCCATGATCTCACTGCTGGCTTCTGTCAGCACCATCATCTGGGGAAACCCCTTACTGATAAAAGGTCTCCACTCCTATCAGGGAGACAGTGCTGGTCTCACCACCCTGGCCAGACATGGAGAAATCCAGCCTCCTTGGACATATTGGTTTCCATGTTTGGTCTTCTACAGCAGTAGAAGAGACTGTCTCCATAAGGGAGCACTGAAATGTGCTTGGGCAGCTCTCCATGTTGAGGAGCTCCCCAGCAGCTCCTAAATCAGGGTGCTTTACAAAAAATGACATCTCTGGTTGGAGACAAGCACATTCCTGTTACATTACCTGGGCTTTGCAGCCCAGCATGTTGTTCTGCTCCTGACACATTGGGTCCAAAGTCCAACCTAGCTAAAACTCTCTTTTAACTAGCTTAAACAAAAGGTTCTATCTATTATAGACAGAGATATAGCTATTTTCATTGTAGATAAAGAGTAACTTTGCCAATGTGGAGAAATCTTTTTTCCTGCTCAAAGCATGAAAAGTAAGAATGACTTTGCCCAAAGTTTTCTCTCTGATTTTAATATTCGGCATTTTTTATTCTCTCAAACTCCTGGAAAGAGGGGGATCATCCTGCATTGCATCCCCAGGGATTTGCAATGGCCCCTCCTACAGCACCCTTGGGGCTCCTTAGAGAAGTGTCATATGAGGGGAAACCACCTCATCAAGGGCTTTCAGAAAGATAGATGTGCTAAAATTAAAGGGCACTCTTGATGATGTTAACAAACAGTTCTTTCCCTTCCTAGTCCCAGGGAAGAGCTCTCCCCTAGGTGGGAATGCAGCTCTCTGTGTCACAAGCAGTACATCCGAAATTAGCCAAGGGGTTTGAAGTCTTTGCCAGCAGTGCTCAAACCTCCTGGCCTGGTGCCCAGGCCCTCTGTTCCTGCTCTAGACCCACAGCTGGTGGTGTTAACCCTTGAGGCTGTCACCCAATCCCCTGGCCAACAGGAAATGATGAGGAGCTTTGCAGCAGTCCTTGGTCAAAGCCATCCCTGCCCCACGAGCCTTGGGGAGAAACGTGCACAAGCTGAAGGCCATGCAGAAGAGCCAACAGCTAGCAATGTGTCGGAGAAGAGCCCACAGAAATGCTGGGTCCCACGAGGCCATGCCACAGCTACGTGTTCCTGCTGCAGTCAGAGGAACCCCAGAGGAGAAGCGGGGCTTTGCTCTGTTATGCATTTTGCAGATGCAGCACATGCAAATAATCTGGGGAATTTGTCATCCCCAGAGACTTTAGCATCCAAGAGGAACTTAAAAGCACTGCTGGGATCTTAGCTCTGCTTGGCTTTTTTTATTTAATGGTGATCGTTCCCCCAAAGCAGCATAACTTGAGCCATCGAACATGCGCCGATGGTGACTAGAGATTGAAGGAGCAGCTGGAATACCTTTGTTTCTACCCTCGTGGGGATTTGGTTGAGATCAGTGCTCTCCAGCTTCCTCAGCTCAATCGCCATTCCTGTCCACCCCAAGGGGCTCCCCATCTGGGACTCTCTCCATGAGACTGGGGCTTGGCATGATGCAGAGCCTGACTGCCATGCGCAGCCTCCCTCCCTGCATTCCCTCCCCATTCCCTGCTTGATAATGCTAGGTATTATGTTGTTCTAGGAACTGATTTAATCTCATGCTTGACTTCAAATATCTAGGCCCAGAAGAAGCTCTGCATGTCTCAGAGCTCATCAGAAATCCATGATCCATTCAGATGCCTAATAACAAAATGAGCACCTTTGTCTTGCTCCCTGACCAGATATTTCCTCATGCTCAGAAGTGAAAACCTCCCTTCAAATATGTCTTTCAGAAATCAACTTGAAAGTGACTCTAGCTCCAAACTTCTCTTTGCCACCACTTCCCCCAGCCTTGGTGTCTTCTGATTTCTTCTCCTTTTGCTGCTGTAGTCAGAGCAGGCTGGTGGAGGTGCAGGTTGCATGCTGCCAGGTGGGCAGGTGGGCTGACATACACACTTCTTATCTCTGCCCCTGGCTCTCTGTTTTCCATGCTTGTCGCAGTGACAGGTTGATACAGCGTGGGTGGGCTGGGAGACAGCAGCACAGACGGGAAACCCAGACAGACCATTCAGGAGCGCAGCAGTAGGGCGAGAAGCACAGAGATTCCTGGAGAGCATCAGAGCTGCAGGGGAACTGCAACCGCAACTGGGAAACACAAGTGAACTTGCATAAATCACTCCACATGCGACATTTATTCCTCCAGTGCTCATAAAAATGGCAGAGCCCAGCTACAGCTTGGAGTTTATTGGATTGCTGTTGGGCTAACAAGATTCATGGGAAATTTAAAAATTGATCAAATGAGCTAAAAACAATGTGTTCTGCTGGGAAAAGATGGCTTCAAGTAATTTTGCAACTTGGAAAATTATTTTTTTGAACCATGCTTGACATAGCTGAACATGGATTGTTTTGCATCTGCTGTGGGGTGAGGGTCAATTGCTGCGTGCTTGAAATGGAAGTGAAACATTTCAGTTGCGCTC
Source organism: Megaceryle torquata (assembly GCA_024611175.1). NCBI lineage: Eukaryota > Metazoa > Chordata > Aves > Coraciiformes > Cerylidae > Megaceryle > Megaceryle torquata. Next base: position 20,559 of record JANIJG010012572.1, read on the forward strand.
ACTGGTATCTTTCCTTCAGGTTTACAGCTTGAAAAATGCTTCTGTGATTGTGGATTTTCATTGCAACTCATGACAGATTTATTATTCTTTTCTTTGATAGCCTAACAAATTTCACAGGGAAAGAAATCCGCGCTCTGCCCAGCTCTGGCCTCACATACTTGAGGCCAGACATTGTTTTGCAGGGAAGGCTGAAGTGTGTACAATTAAAATAAGGGCTACCCCAATCCCAGTTGTGCAACTGGCTATTTAACCCAAACAGTACTATTAACAGTCAACAAGTGAAAGAAACCATAGCTGCTCAGGTCCCCATCAATGACACCTTGCAGTGTGGATCTAAGTGTCCCCACCAGGCATTGCCTACCTGCACCAGGGTCTGGGTCTGCTTCTGGTCTTGCAAAGCAGAGCCAGCACAGGCCCCATTCACCTGCCCATGCAGAGGCAAATAGCACTATTTGGGATCCTCTGTGGGCACTGGGATGTCTGTACAGGGCTGGTGGCTGTGACAGGGGGCCCATGGCAGATTCCTGCAAATACAGAGCGTCTGGATACCAGGTAGGTTGTGAAATGGCATCACCTGCCATCTGCTTAAAAAGAAGACTCTTTTCTACATGAATATTACTGGGGAGTTAGATTATGAGTGTGTTCATACCCCTTCCTAACAGAGCTTTTCCCCGCTGTCAAGGCTGTTGCGTCTGGTGGGTCAATCCCCTCATTCTTCTGGCATTAAGCACCACAATTAAACCAGATACTGAATGTTAGACCTCTAAATTCAGCCTAAAGTTCTTGGAGGGCCCCAACACTTATCACCCCAGCCACAAATCTCTGGCAGGAGGTATCAGTGGCTGACAGCTTGATCTCCCCCATGCAGTGAGCCAAGGATGGCTCAGGGGGAGAGGCAGAGTTTTACAAAGTGCCTTGGGGTGAGAAGCACCACCAGCGCTCAAGCATCCCCTGCAACCACCACCTGCCCCCTGGGGTGAGGAGGTTGAGATCCCCACAGGAATATGTAGGACCTATGGCCAGAATTTTTACAAAGATTTACCACTGGGATTTACAACAGGAATTGTGTCTGGTAAAAAAAATTAGCATTATTAGCGATACAGTCAGAAATCCTGGGAGTCACTGAGCATCAGGGCTGGGCACAAAAAAGCCAGGGTTCTGGGTCCTTTGAACAGGTCCTTTCCTCTGGGGTCAGGTGCCTTTTTAAAATGAAGGCACTGTCTCTTGTTTGCCTCTCACATGGGTGACTTGCCTGGGGTCATTTTTTTATTTGATCTGCTGAAAAGGAGAGGACAGTTGGACTGCTCTTTTTAGTCTTAGTCATCTGGCATCTTGCTATCACACTTTTCTGCTGGCTGGACCAGTTGTTCCCCACAATCAGTCTCACTAAGATAGCAAAACCATCTAAACATGCTGTTCCCAGTGTGTTCCTCTAGCCTACAGACAAATTCGTGCCTTCCACAACTTACCAAGGGAGGCCCCTGTGCAGGAAACGGACCCCCCTTTGGGGCCTCTCAGACAAGCACGGGATTACTGGAAGCAGAGGAGAGGTTGCAGAACTTGTCCTCAGCACTGGGGACCCAAGGAGGTTTCAATGCAGATCCAGCCATAAGGAAACCAAACCTCACCACAGTATGGATGTGCTGTCTGGGTGCTGTCTCACCTTTTTTCCTTCTCAAGTACTCCTTTTCCCAGAAGGTGCAGGACATCTGGCCCAGGTGGCCTCTTGTGACAGCACACCAGTCACATAAGCTCACACATACAGAGAGGAAAGGAAACCCGGGGGGAAAATCCAAGAAGAGCAGATTTACATCTCCTTTTTCTTGAAGGAGGATGGTATCCCAGGCAGGATGGTAACAGTCCATGTCATCTCTCAGAGACCTACTGTAGCACAGAGGGTGTGGGTGCACAAAGCATGATCTGGGTGTCCACCCAGCAAGATAGACTACCACCCAGATTGCCTTGCTCCAGCACTGCATGGGCTTTTGTACCAAGCAAAGACAAATCAAGAGCCTTGCAGGACAGATTCTGCTCCACTTCCTACCCTGCCCACAGCACCAGAAGCAGCCAAAAGCAGAAGGAAGCTCAGATCCAAAGGCACAGGTTGTGAACCCTCCTGGGAAGCCTCAAGAGAAGCCAGGCAGTTACAATGCCACTAGGAAACAAGGCATAAATGCACAGCAAACCACCATGTTTGTAACAAAGAGACGAACCTCTGACCTCCAGATGAATCTTGTCTAGAAAACTCCTGCAGAAGGGCTATACTGACTCAGCTTCCCCATGGAGCTGCGACCACAAGCAGCACCAACAAAAGGCCACATGATGTATGTAGCTGTACCTGCTGCAATGGTTTTGCTGTCACAGCAGCAGCAATGAGGAGAGGGACTTTTTGCTCAGCCTTAACCTAGCTGCACCAGCCAAGCCTTATGTGCTAAAGTCCAAATGGCTGGAAAAATAAATAAATAAATAAATAAACAAATAAATAAGGTTTGTGGCTAAAGTTGAAGGGATTAGCCTTGTTTAGTCTACAAAATGAGGCTGAAATTCTATAAGATAATAATCTTCCAACATGTAAAAGGTGTTGGAAAGCAGGAGGCGGACAGTTGTTGTCCCTTAGCTCTGGGCAGGAGGACAAGAGGTAACTGGAGGAATCTCCAGCAAAAGTGGCTCAAGTTAGACATGAGGAGCAATTAAAAGGAGATTTAAACACCATGAAATAACACTGGAGATTAAGTTACTGAAGAAAGCTGCAGACTCCCCATCTCTGAAAGTTTTTAATGACAGATGAGACTAACTTTGACTAGGAACAGTTTGGGAATACTTATTCCTTACCTGGTGCAGGAATCTGGATAAATTCTGGCCCCAGCTAAACCATAGATTCTGTTTTACAGGCTGAACATGGACAAACAGATGGGCAAAACTAAAAGAGAAAGCTACTCTGAGGAAGCTATTGTCCACAGGAAGAAGCCACTCTATGCAATATGGCATCCCAACATTTCATTCCCTGCTTGCTTCCCATCTCCTGTGCTGCAGTTACACGTATTGGTCAGTCCCTCACCCTGCCTTTCTGCTCTCTCCCCTTTTCCAAGTTCTGGCCAGGTTTTCCCTGGGAACAGGGCTGCTACACGATATTTAATGGGTATTTTTAGCACATGCATCACGATGGCATATCCTCCTGACTAACAAAGCTGAAGTCAGGACCTGGTCCTGCTGTGCCGTGAACCTGTGGTTCCCAAGAGCTGGGGTGCAAGCTGCTGAGCTGTGCTCTCAAGTTTACACTGCTAAATGAAATTTCAGGGCCAGACTGATTTATTGATGCTTACCAAAGCCTACAGATATGGCAGTGACCTCGTGTTAGTGAGCAAGGGCCCGCTGATCTTCCAAGGTGCTGCTGCTTGAAACAGGTGGATGAAATCCCTCCACACCCCAGCAAAATAGATGTAAGCATTGAGCCTGTGTGAAAGTGGCATCCAATGACCTCCTGGTAGCCAAGTGCTGAACCAGCTGAAAAGGTCAATAGCGTATCAGCCAGAACAGCTGGATCTAATAGAAAATGAGTCAAGATGATACATAGCTGGCATTGCAGGAATAACAGATGTAATCTGGGTTGGTTGTAGCAGCTTGTTGATGTGCTGAAGCAACTGAAAAGAGACTTGCATGACCAGAGTGTATCACCTTCTTCCCATCCACTGAAACTGAGATGACTTGCAGATGTTATACACAGATTTTTTGGTGACCAGGTTTCTGCACATGGCAGATCTCATGGCAAAACATGATCTTGAGAAGGGCCATTTGCAATGAGGCATGTGGAGATAGAGCAAATTGCAAGATAGTGGATACAATCCGCAGTTTTGCTTTGTGTTAGGACTCTGCAGTCTTCAGTCCCAGGTCCACCAACATCACAGCTGCCACCCTGGACCAGGCATGCTGAAAACCCCAGATTTTCCATTTCACCTTTTCTGCTGTTTTGAAAGGGATGGCAATGTTTGTGGGAACAAATGAACAAACAAACAAAACCAGCTGTTTAGCTCAGAGCATCTTTTATTGGCCAAATTAAAGGAGACACAGGGGCAAGATGGGGAAAGCAGTTTGCAGGGAGCAGGGCTGTGAAGCTGGTGAGTCTTCCTGTGGGCACTGAGATGCCACACTGGCAGCAGCTCGCTCCCAGAGCTGTAAAACGGATTAACTTCACAAATTTAAAAAGAAAAAGAAGGCTAAAATAGAAGTCTAAATTAAGAATCAGAATCCCTCTGGTAAACTGCTGAGTTCGTTCCCCGCTGTGGAGAGCCAGTTGTGTCGAGGGGAGTGAGCTATATTCTGGAGATGTGCTGGAAATAGCAGGGGGTAGTCAGGGAACAGCAGCAGGTGAGCAGCAGCAAGGGAGCCTGTGGTTCCCCAAAAGCTTTCCCACTAGTTTGGGCACCCCAGGACACACAGAGGATATACAACAGGAACAGGGTGGATGTGGGGTGGGATGGGATAGGGAAGGCAATGCTGCTGATTCAAGGCTCCCACACTGTTTCTGGGAAAGACACTGAGCCCCTCGAGCCTTAGCATGCCACTCACGGGGGCACATCTGAGTGCAGGAGTTGCTGGCCCAAAAGCATGAGGCTTCTTGCAGCCCCAAAACTTATGGCACTGTCCTAGCATCACAGCCCAGCCACTCAATGCTCTGGCAGTGTCAAGCAGCCCATCATCTGGCAAAGCAATTACTGACAGGCTCACCGTGCTGTTACTAGTGCAGAAATGGAATTTTGAAGCAGTCGTCAGCAATTCCCTGGGGAGCACTGGCGGATGGATGGGGGACAGTAGGAAGGAGGTTTTTCTTACCAGACTTCAATCCTCACACGGATATGCCAAAATTAGATATTAAGCCTTGAACACAAACCCTCTGATCTTCCCTTTTGCATTCAGCACTGTTCTTGGCTTTTCCCTTATAAAACCTGTTTGTTGAAGCCACACAAGATACCTCCTTGAGACGTGGGCTCTAAAACATTTGTCCTGAGTTTTGAGGTGACTCTGCGTCTTGCAGAGGGAGTGATGGGAAGATGATGGAAGAAGCCACTCACTACATGAGACTGGGGCTAAGAAAATATGCTAAGCAAAACCAGCTTGTCATGGAAAGGAGTCACAAAAGAAAAAAAAAAAAAAATCAAACCTAATTTTCTGGTTATTGTTAAACCTGGAAAACCATGACCAAAAAATCAGGGGCTTAATTCACTACATTCTGACACCCCCCCAGCAGCAGTATAGCACATAGAACACCACCTTGTAAATGAATAACTGTTTCTTATGGAGGTATTCATGATAGAGGCACATGAAGAGGTGCTGGTTGTTAGAAGGTTTTTGGTGAGATCACATGAAACCAGTGAGTTCAAGCCTTGTGCCTACCTGGATGAGAACACCAGGAGGGAGGGTGGAATAGGAAAGTCTCTGTGTGTCTCAAAGAGGGAGGGAGGGAGGGAAGGAGGCAGGTGCAGAGTCTCTGTACTGTGCTGTTTCGTGTGGGCAGTAGGTTATGTGTGGTGCTTGTTCCAGAGGTGCACTGTAATAATGCTTAAGCCAGACCTTTTATGGCCCTAAAGGAGCCGCATGTTTTCCACCTGAGTTTCCATTCCTGAGTGTTGGTTCCTTGTTGTATGAAAACATATGGTCAAGTCTGGGAAACAAAATCACTGAGTGTCTTACCTGCACTCAAGCTCCTTGTCTCAATGTCCAACGGGGGCTGTAAAACAGCTGAGCTGAGCCCATGCCAGGTCCCAGACCCGCTTTTTGGACCCTTGCAGGTTTATTTGTATTTTCAAGGACTTGTGGTTCTGAGCACCCTCCTACACAGGCTACAGACTCTGGGACTCAAAAGTGAGACAAAGCCCAGGAAAGGCAGCTCAGCACTGCCACAGGACCACCTCTCTGCATTGGCAGTGTGCCCACTTGTCCTCTCCAAGACCTGAAGCACAGCTTGAAGCCTCAGCCAGCCTTAGGCTGCTTAAGCGACGAGAAGAGGATCTGTCCCATATCTCTGCTTTTCTACAGGTCCCCTCACTTTGTACACGAGCACTTGTTCACCCACTTGCAGTGGCGAGGGAGGAGCCCCAGGTGAGGTCCCCGTCCCCGGGGTGGCAGTGACAATGCAGTGCAATACTCGGGAGGGCCACTGGAGGTCTGTGTGCATTTGCTTTCTCCTGCTCACTGTAGATCGCTTCACGGTGCAGGACAATCCCCGCTCGCCCTCCCCCAGCCCGGGCAGGACAGCACACCCACCTCCCCGGGTCATCCCCGACCCCCGGGGCAGTTCCACTCCCCTCTGAGCAAGTCAGCCTCGGGGTTGACCCAACTTTGGCTCCATGATGGGACAAAAATTCAACATCTAAACATGGATATCGGGAAGTTGGTTCACCCAGCTCCTCTCCACTCAGGAGCCACCTCCTGCAGCTGAAACCGCACCAGCAGGAGATCCCTACCCGTTTCCCAAGCTGCTGCTTGCAGCTCTCCCAGGTTTGGAGCGAGTTCATCCTCAGTGCAGACCAGCACGAAGCTGCCTACCTTCAGGATGTGCAAACCTCCTCCCTTTCCATGGCTGTTTGGGATCACGGGTGGTGAAATACTGGGGGTTGATACAATAAAGCTCTTTTTTTTCAGGGTTGCAAGTTCCTGCTTTCTGAAGGCACTTACTGTCATCCAGCTCCTTCAGCTCCAGTCCTGAACCTCTTGCCTGTATCCCTATCTGCTTCCTTGGCCCCTGCTGCATCAGTTGCCATGACTTTGTTTTTAACCAAGTTCAAACTTGGTTGTGAACTGCAGAATAATGGCATGAGTGTGTATTCACACAGCGGTTTTCATTCTGGGACGGTGCTCACCCACTTTCCCAGCTTGACAAGCACAGGAGCTGTCTGACACAGAAGCAGTAGTTCAGCACCAGCACCAAGGGTACAGGATCACAGCAGTGGTTCGAGGGTGGCTCACACTGGCTGTGTTTCAGTCCAACCTTACCCAGCCATCACTACAGGATGGCTCCTTCCCTGCCCTGGCCTCTGTAGGGGGCCAGGCAGCGCTCATTGCTCTGGGCAGCGATGCCATGGGATATTACTGGGTGTTTTGTCAATTTGCCCAGTGCAATGAACATAGCAAGTTCACTGTCATGAAAATGTCACTGGATCATTTAAACCTCACAAGCTGTTAGGACTTCGGTTTTAAAGGAAATACGGCAGGATCACAGTGTCCTCCACCGCCATGTAGTGGCCCTGGTCAGAGGGGAAAGTCAAATCTTTCCTTTCAGTCTCAGGACAGGGGGAAAACTAAAAGGACAGATCATTCATTCATTTTTCAGAGCCTGCCCATTCTAAGGCAGCTACCTCTGGAGCTTGGCAGCTGCCATGGTTGTTGCTTCTGGGTGCTGCGACCACCCTTTCATCTCTGACCCACCTTCAGGTGACAAGTTTTTCCACTCAGATGTTTTAGGGCTGAGGGTCTCACTTGTGACCTACCCCTGTGACTCTCCTTATGTATAACTGCATCATATAGACTGCCCTGCTCTGACTGGGAACTCCAGATGACAGTGCTGGATCTCATCATGAAGGGAGAGCAGAAAGCAGAACTGAAGTAAGCAATGACCTTTGGAGCTTCACTGTCTGCTTTGCAAGGGGTCAACCAAAACCTTAATATGAATCAATCAGCTGAGCTTTGGAAACCTAGTGCCATGTTACATAGCCACAAAACATTCCTCAAATAGCTTTTAGTTCAGGTTGGGCAAAAGATAACCAAAGTTCAGCCAGGCTGTGGTGAGCCACTAGCTCTAGAGGAGGGAAAGGCAGCATCAAAGGCACTACAGGAGCTGAGAGGAACCAGAGGTATGGGATGTTTTCTTGGTGCATAAGGATGCAGGTCTGGGCTGGGGAGGAAGGAGGCACAAGGGAAGAGGATGGCCATGTCCAGGAAAGGAGGACTATTGCTGTTTCTTATAAGCATTGCAGCCTAGAAGTACAAGGAGACATTAATTGATGGGCTTTTTCAAGCAGCAGTGATAGAAAATGCAGATAACTTTCCTGAAAATGTGAACCCCACTGTCCTTGGCTTATGAAGAAGACATAGACTGCATTTGCCATGTTTCCAGCAAAATCAGAGCAGCACACACAGAGAAAACCAAAGATGGGCTTCAGAGCAGACTCCAAGCAGAAGCTGCTTTAGCCTTGTCTGCCCTAGGAAAATGAGGACTCTCATTCTCCGGGCAGGTCTTCATCTGATGCAGAAAATCAATGATGTGTAACTGTATCCTGCTCTAGCAGGTCTGTCCTCCTGCCCTGGCTGTGACCTTCAGGAGTGAAACCTTCCATGAGGTGCTTAGGGATGGGATGGGGTTTAGTGGTAGGCTTGGCAGTCTTAGCTTAATGGTTGGACTTGATGATCCTTTAAGTCTTTTCCAACCAAAACAATTCTATGAGCAGAAAGCCAGTGTGCCCTTTGCAGGGAGCACATCTGAGCACTGCTGCCTGTGGCTAGCTCAGAGGTTCCCCAAAACCCCCTTTGTAGATTCTAGTTGATGATACTCAACATTTCTCCCCATGCCCCACACCTGTTCTGAGGAGGATACTGGACTCAGTGGTGCCTGGATCTCTGGGGACAAGAGGAGTGAGCATCAGGCAGCTGTGGGAAGGGTGATTTTAAAAGCCTGAAGCCCCCCAGAGAGCAAAGGGGGCATCAGGCAGGTGCCTCTCTCTGCCAGAGGTTTTGCTTCTCCAGGAGGAGCCCAGGTGACTGCAGCACCCAGAGTGAGTGTCCCCTCACCCATGTGCAAAGGGAAGGGGACCTGAGGCCCACAACCTGCAGCATCAGGGCCTGAAGGCATCACTGAGCAGGAAAACGAGAAATACCTGAAAATTTGCCTCAGCTCCTTGCTGAAAGGCATTATTCAATGAAAGGAAAATCCCAGCCTGGATCAAGTGCTGGAAAAACCTGTGTAAAATCAGCTCTGACATGAGCCCAACCCATATAGGGGATGATATATATTGCTGCCCCTGAGGCGACACACACATTGTTGCTGTAGGAGTTTGGGGCACTCGCTGGCCCTTGCAAGCAGTTACAGTGCAGCCTTGCAAACCAAGCTGAAAATGCAATTTTCCTTTGCTCAGCCCTGGAACCAAATGTAGAAAAAAAAAAAAAAAAAACAAACCAAAAAACCTGCAAATAAGCTTTTCACATATTTTCCTGCCTTGTCATTGTAGAGCTCATCTTGGGCTGAGGCATTTGTTAGTTGTATTTTCAGTTTTTTCCACCTGTGGTTGGTTTGACATCTAATTTCCCTCTCCTTCCTACAGAACAACCTCATCTCTTTTCTGCTGCAATTTTCTGCCTGTTTTCTCCTTTTACCTCCCCTGGGTCCTTTTCAAACTCCTTCCCCCACTGCCTGCTGCCAGGCTGCAGTGCCTGACATGTAGAGTGGTAAATAAGGTGCTGCTCATCCAAGTTCTGTCAACCTCCTTAGAAGATCATAAGGCTACAAGCGTACTTTGGTGACCATTAGTTAAAACAATTGCTGTTAAAAACGCCAGCAAAATAGCTGTTGGTCGAAAGTACAGTCATTAACCTTATGTTCTTCTCTCCTTCCTTAGCAAAGATGGATACACATTGACAGAGTAGTTCATGATACAGCAAATTTTGTAGTAGCATTACCCTGCTGACCCAAGCAGGTAGCCAAAATTTGGGTGGCTGGAGGTTATTTGCAGCAAGAGAAGGAACTGACTGTGGAGATAGGTATTTTTCCACAGACATGTTGCCAATTTACAAAGAAGGTGCAAAGTCCTGCCTTGAAAACCTCAAGAAATAAGCATTTCCTGGCTCACTCCACCTGCATTATTCCCATGTGCATATGAGCTCTCGTGCTCTCAGCTTGTCTCTGGCTACACATAGTCCTGGTCCCTCCTTCATGGCACTGTACTCCCAATGCAACCCCCGTGCAGCCTCTCCCATGCCTCACGGAGCTTTGCTCTGCATGCACAGCTCTGTCTCCTACAGCTAATTGAAGTGAAAGTCTCTCATAAAATCTGTCAAATAATTCAATATTTTTTTAATCTAAGCTTGTAACAATAATATTATCATGGGGAAAGATGTGTTGTCTCCCCAAGACATCATACCTAGTGTCAGGAAATAGTAATCTTTAACTGAAGATGCTTTAAATATCTACAGAACCTCTCCATGGTTGGAAGTATTCCTCACAGTTGCACCAAGATGCTCTTGCTAAATGTCCAAGTAATTGCTGCATACCTCAGACCTAGAGTGGGGTTTCTTCATCATAGATGTTCTTGTACGCTAAATGTACATGCAAGTTCCCAAATCCCCATTCAGAAGAGGATAAAGCCAGCTGCAGGCATGCACGCTCTTTGGGAAACAATTGTATTTTATTCACAACCCACACAATTCCTTCAAGATAAAAAAGTTGTAGGAAGAGATTTATCTTCATATATCCCCCAGGAAGACTTCCCTACTGCTCCTATTATAGACAAATCCAACCCAGGCACATGATTCATCCAATCTATCTTAGAAGTCCACACTGGGTCTGGAGGATCCATGTCCCCAAAGAGGCTGGTTTTCCCCCTTTGCCGTGCCCAGAGCAGAGGGCAGCCAGCTCCAATGCCAAGGTCCACCTGGCAGAGGTCTATGTCTGTCAGCAGATACTACCTCTGGTTACCAATTCATGGAGTTTTACAAGTTGGAAACAGTCTGACACATCAGGGTTTATAGTGACTTATTAGTCATGGCACCCAGACACCTGCGGAAGGAGGGAGCCTGCATCGCCACTGCAGTGGGTGACAGCGTAGGACAGGACTGGGGAAACTGGGTTGTGTGAGCAGTTACTGCCAACCATTCACACGGCATGGGTGCCACTGCCAGTGACAGCTCCTGAGCAAAAGATTTGTGCATCCTGTGCCTCAGGGGTCTGTCTGTGCATCAGGAAAAGGGGTCAGCAACATGCTCTCAGCAGGAAAGAAGAGCTCCGAAGAGAAGCGGCTGCAGTCAGAGGGAGCACAGTGAGAGCAAATCTTGGGATGCTAATTAATCCCCCTTTAGGAAGATATTTATTAGGCAAATGCCTCACATTCGTATGCACATCTCAGAGAGGCATTTACTTTTTTTTCAGCCCAGCAAAGTGGGAGGGTGGGAAGATGCTGCAGCCCAACAGCCGGCGGTGCTGGGGGGGGCTCAGCTTGCTCAGGGCATCTCGGGTCAAGCATGGAACAAAAGTTGAAATAGCCAAGGTCCAGGTTGAAGGAAAAGGTGGAGGTAGTTGAGAAGAAGACCTTTAAACCTGGATACCTTCCTTCCTCTCTTGCTGATGGAGACATTGCAAAGAACAGAGTGGGAGCCATCCCTGCCAGACAGCCTCATCCTGCTGGGATGAGCCGTTCTGGAATCACCGCATTAATATAACCTGGGGCAGCTTTTGCTGTCAACTGGTTAATTGCTGAGGTTGATTGATACAGCCCCTGATGAGCAGAGGACTGTGGCTGCTTGTAGCTTTTGCAGAAGAAAGATAGAGTCGGCAGCACCTCTCTCCTTGCCCAGAAGATACTGAGCAGTGGGTCAAGGCAGTTTGCAGGGGACCTGCCTTGGTGTTCCCCGCTTCTTAAGTATAGATGCTCTGCAAGAGTAACTGCTCAACCCACGTTGTTTGCTTCGTTTGCAGTCACACAAATCTCACTGCTTCAAGAGTTACAGCACAATCTAGTTGGAAAAAGATGTTTTAAGTTATTCCTAGCCCAGGATAGAAACCCTAAAATTTCAGGCCTAGAGAGGAGTGTGAACTTCTCAGCAGGGGAAGAGGTAAACCCACATTTGATGGGTGCTTCCTACGACCCTTAAGAGGGAGTGACTCCCCCGACCCAAGATGAGAGATTCAGTTTTAGGAAGCATGAATAATGACACTTCCAAGGCTTACTGGTTTGATGTGCTAATCCAAAGCAAAGTCAGCCTAAAGCAGACCTGCTGAAGGCAAAGCATGCTCTTACTGAAATACTCAAATGTCCTCAGCCCCCAGAGCCACACAATCTGCCCTGGTTATCCCAGGTTTTTTTGCCAGCTGTACCAATGGATCAAACATCTACACAAGCTCCTTCTTTACACTGAACAGTGCTGAGAGCACTGGCATGACAAACTCTAAACTGTCCATCTTAATTAAATTAGTTCTATGCATGAGGTTCAGCGGTCGGTCATGGCATGTGGGAGATTTACCCTCAGGTCCTGGAGGAGAGGGAGCAAGAGCAAAATCCTCAGTGACTTGGGATGACAACTGCGTTCTTAAAGACTGAAAGGTCCTGGCAGAACAGTTGCCTTGCCAGCAAGCTGCTGTTAACAATATCCTTTTTATTCCAGGGGTCCAAATCTGCCGTCTGTGAACCTGACTGGCTTTTGCAATTGATTTCAGTGAGGCCCTTGATTTTCACTGACATTTGCTTCAGTCAGTCACAGTTGCCTGCTCCTTCCCTATCCCTCCTCCCCACTATGCAGTGGCAACCCCCAGAGCACCCCTATCACCCCCATTCACAAAGAAAGCTGAAATGTTGGCTTTGCAGTAAGAAAAGAAAAGTTTGGCATTCAGACAGTGAGGCAGGACTCAGGAAATCTGATCTGGTGCCTATGTCTTCTTCGAGTTACTGCATGATGGTGCATAAATCACTGTGTTCCTCTGTGCCTCAGTTCCCTTGCTGTGGCTGAGTGTGACAGTACCACTCACCTCAGGGGAACAGGGGGTATTAATTACTGTTCATAAGATGCTCAAATGTGGCAGCATAAATAGTAAACAAGCATTTAATGCCTTTCTAAAGATAACTCTCTGCAAATACTCAGGTCCATAGCCTGGAACTGGAATTAGGAGCTCCCCTGGTTGTTATATAACTACAATGGGGGTTTGTTGTTGTTGGGGTTTGTTTGTTTGTTTTTTTAAGGAATGGGTTGTTTTCATTACTGTAGTTATTTTATAAATAAGCAATGCATGTGACTAGAAAGGATCAAACAAAAATAAATGCCATCTTAACCCAGACATATGGAAACTAAGCATTATTTTAACCATATTTTTGAAACAGCAACCTCCTATCTTTGGCCTGAAGCTTTCAGAATTCAAAGGCAAACACCGCCCTGTTTTTTTGTTTTGTTTGTTTTTTTTTCTTCTCATCCACAAACTCTTTGCCTTTGCACTGGTGAATCTGGGACTGTCAGGTATCTCCCAAGTGCGGGAGTCCAACTGATCCTTGCTATGGTGAGATGGGGATGCCATACATCTCACCTCTCCATGTGGGGGGGAATCTCTTTCCTGTGCTCCACTCTCAAGTAATGTTGCTCTTTGGATTAACCCACCCACCCAGCAGCAATGCTGCCATTGTACCTGCACCACGTTGTCTTTTATAATTGTACATTTTGATCTCTAGTTCAGACAGTCACAGGCTTTGGGAGCTGGGGACTGCTTTGGCTGCAGTTACAGAAGATGCTCGTTAGAAACGGGAACTCTGCGGGCACTTGATCCTGCTGCTAGCAAGGCTGTGGCATGTCTGCCCCTCCGAGCAGGCTGGCAACGCTGCAGCGTCTGACCACGAGTAGGTCCCACAGCCACCCGAGGAGGAGCGTCTCACCAGGGACACCCGATGCAGTGCGAGCCTGTGGGGTGCTGGCACCACTCCTCTGGGTGGGAAGGTTTCCAAGTCCATACCTAACCCTTCCCTCTCTCCCACCTCTCTTACTCCTGAGCAATTTTTAATACAAAAGCAAAGCAATGAAACCACAATGAAATCATCACAATGAGATCAAGCTTTAGCTTGAAGGAAACGTCCAGTCACCGTGCATCTTCCCAAAGACCAAAAGCCAATGAGCTCCCCGGGGCAGCAAATCCTGCAGGGATGAAGCTCGTAGAGAGGGCGCATGGGTGCCCTTCGCAGGGGCATGTGCACCTTGCAGGGTTATAGCTCAGAGTGGGTGCAAGTGAGCCTCCTGGCAGGGAGATGCACCTTGCAGGATGAAAAGACACAGATGAAACTTTCACGGGTACGCGTGGGTGCACCTTGCAGGCTGAGGCACAGCTGAAGCTTCAGGAAGGTTCACCTCCCGGGGACTCACAGGTGAGGCATATGCCAGAGGCAGGGCTGCACCCCAGAGGGGTGGCTGCACGGGTGTCACTTGGCGGGGGGAGGACGAAACTCTCGGGGGATGCACCCCGCAGGGGTGGGGGAACCAGCGTAAGTCTGAAGCTCCAGGCCGGCAGCGGGAAGTGGGGTCCGGGGCACAGCGGCTCCGCGCCCAGCATCCCCCCCGCCTCCGCCCCGTCCCTGCACCGGCCGTGAACGGCGCATGCCTCGGGCAAATGCCGGCCGGTTCCAACCGGGAGAGGCCGAAGCTTTTCGGGTCCTGCGAAGAGGAGGAGCCCCCCCCTCCTCCCTGCGCTCCCCCTCCTCTTCTCTCCGCCCCATGGAGAAGCGCGGAGGCGGCAGGGCCGGCCACGCTCCCAAACCCATGCAGCGGCGTGGGCACGAGAAGAAAAGTTACCAACCAGCCCGGGTGGAAAATAATGTTTGAGGAGAGAGATTTATTTGGGTTTGGTGACCACACACACACACTCCCCCAAGAAGTGTTTCCTTTGCGGGATAGCTGGTGCGAGGTGTCCCTCCGCGGAGCTCCGCGCTGGGGCTGCGCAGGGACGCGCCGCCGCGGTGGAATGACTCACCACGGCGCAACCCACACCGCAGCCCGCCGGGACGCGGTGCGGTGCGAGCGACGCTGGGCTTGCCCCCATCCCCCCAATCCGCAGCGCTCCGCGCAGCGCAGCGCACCCGTAGCGACTGTTCGAGAAAACTGCCGGGAGTATGGTGCTTTCGCTGTAAAATAAATAAATAACCCACCCCCGCGCCGTGCACCGGTGTATGCTGGTAGCGATGCCCGAGCCCCCGGGAAGAAGCCAGGCCGCCACCGCCCCCCGCGCAGCCCCGCGTAGGGACGCGCCGTAGTAATTTGCAAGGGGCGGTGCAGGGATGGGGGGCGTCCCGCCCCGTCGATCACATGGCGACCCCGAGCAGCCAATGCGGGGGGCGCTAGGACCCTGGGGAGCCGCGGCCCCCCCACGCTCTATAAATGCCTCTCCAAAATGCAGCGGAGGTCTTTTCTCCCGTCCCGCCCGGCCGCGCCGCTCCGCGCCCCGCGCAGCCGCTGCCCGGCGGGTCTCCGTCCCTGCCCCGCGCCCCGCTCCCCCCCCCCCCTCCCCCCCCCCCCTCTTCTCCTTTTTTTTTTGTAATTTTTTTCTTTCCCCTCCTCCGTTGTTCTTCTC
>JANIJG010012573.1:0-67378 GCA_024611175.1 Megaceryle torquata
CAACAGCAATCTGACAAAAGTATCGACCCACTTGGGCTGGGCGGTGTGGTGGAGGGGGGGGGTGGGGGGGGGGGGGGGAGGTGGGGGGGAAGTAAAAGACCCCAAGGTCAGAAATCTGGAAGTAGCTTCCATGTAACCAGACCTAAGCCTCATTTCCTTTGTTGGACTATTTTACCTCTCCAGCCTCCTTCCCCCCTGCCACCCCTAAGTCAGCTTTGCTTTCATTTACCATGCTTGATGTTTCCTCTGTTTCATTCTGCAGTCTTGATACCTGCCTTCCACAGCCCTGATTCCATGCTCTCGATAGGCAATTTTATCTGCCAATAAAGGTATAATAAAGCTGGGATTTTCCTCTAGGAACTATTTCTGGCTGTATTCAGGATATTCTGCCTTTTAACTAGTAAGTTTTGTATAAAAGTTACAGCTACCAAAATAAAGACAAGTCTTTCTTTTAGCCTCTCCTCCTGCCCACTCTTACATGCTGGAGAATGTCACCCATGATGGCACAGTCTTCCCTCAGGGGTATTCACCATTTATCCATGCAGTCAGATCGCATTCCAACGCTCTGCAATTGCCCAAATTCTCCCTGGCCTTAGTGTCACCTTCGCTTCCAGACTCCAGTAGAAATGCTTTCCATCCTAATTTAACATTCTGCAGGCAGCAACTAGAACTGGTAGAAAATACTATTTTGCCTTGTACTGCAGGTTGGAAGACTTCTGGACAGTAAAAACAGCTCTAAAGTTCTAGTAGATTATATTTTCCTATGAAGATTTCCAGCTAAAAAAAAAAACCCCAAACAAACAAACCATCATCTGCCTCTTCTTAAACTTCCTCCCTTTGGTCCAGAGAACAGCTGCCCCCTCCCCAACCAAAGCCTTACCAACTAGCAGCCTCACAGAGGTTGTGCATGTGAAGAACTGGCTTAGGATTAATCTCTGTTGGCAAGAGAGCTCTTTCCCACAGAAGCACACCAGTGAAGCCTTCTAAAAAAAAATCCCTTCACAATTAATCCAACCTAACAACATCCCCTCGCATCACATCTCAGCTGTTGGGATTGTCCCTCTCTGGCCCCGACAGATCTCATCACTGGCATCCCCATTCAAAAACAATAAACCAACCCATCAAAGGACAATTTTTCCAATTTTCCTGATTTGCATACTCAGGTTCTCCTGTTCTTCCTTCCATGGCTCCCCAACTCATTGTTACTTTTCACATTTTACAGCCTAGCCTATATCCCATTAATTACCTTCAATGCAAAAGTAGCCATGTCAACCATGCTAACCTTTGTGCATGGTCAGGTCTCCCTGCAAACACCCACTGAGCCTTCTCCTGCTCAAAATTATTGCTGTTACCTGGCCTTTCCCTACCTGTTTGTGAATGTGGCCTTTTGTCACCCACCAGAAAGCACCAAGCTCTGCCAGGTGGAAGCTATGATTTGTGTTTGCACTATTACTCAGGACAGAACAATGTGCCACGGTATGCTACATCAGCACACAGCAGCAAGAGGCAGAAGAAGGGATCCTGCTTGGTGGGCCACTTTTAATTAAAAGCAGCAAGTCTCCCCCTCTTTAGGCCTATCCCACTGTTCCCAAATGGCAATGCCAGGCTGTTACTCCTATGCTGCTCATTTTCCTCCAGGTCTGATGCACAGGAATGGCAATCCTTCCCAGTTCCATCAGGCTGAAGTGCTGATGGTGAATTGAAAGCACATGGCTTAGGTTTCCTTCAAACAGCAGGACAGCAGGGAAATTATGAGGAAGTGTCACAAGATGTGGTTTTGATATTTACAGAGATTTCTGTGACTGTTCAGAGGGAGTCCTTCCCACACAAAAGCAAAAGTATGATGGAGAGTATCTTCACTTTCCCAGGAAGAGACAAAATAGCCATTGTGAGCTTGTCCTTCACAAGAGGACAAACTACTCCAATCATACACCGAGGCACAGTGGGACCCAGTTCAGGGTTAATATAAAATGACAGATGTTCCTTTTTAAAACCAACAGTTGTAGAGTAAAATGTCAGAGCCTTGGACAGATCCCTCAAATGCCAAACAAGCTTCACAAAACCTGCACATTAGCCCTAGCCCATATTCTCAGCAACACACCTCTCACACATGAGAAATCCAGATAGTTTCAGTGTACACCTTCTCTAACGTATCCCTATGTATCACAACACATATTAAGATTCAATTAATCCACATTTTCTTTAAATTGGGCACACAAATTATAAAGCCTGCCTTTCCTTCCTAGGAGGAGATAGATGCTGATTACAGGAAGATGTTCTCTATAACAATTCTCTTCCTCAATCATACCAATTGCCTTGTCTATTTGCTATATTGAAAGAAAAAAATACCCTTAGTAATAGCAATGTCTGAACCACTAGCCATCAAAGTGGTTAGCATACCCGGCACGTCACTTTTCCTACAAAGCACTGCTTGAATCCTGTAACACCTTCCTGAAGTGCCATTAACATGCAAATGAAAAGTTCACACTCCCCTTTCCTACAGTCCTACTCGAGATGGTACACAATTAAAGTCATAAGTGAAGGTAATGAAAGGATCAAAACAAGACAGGTTGGTTACACATGTGACAGTAATGCTTGCAAATCACTCTCTCCTCTAATTAACACAGTATTTCCAGGAGGAATCGATTACAGCAATATGGATGAATGGGATCCTAAAACTGAGAAATGTATTAAACATTAATACAGTCATTGACTGTTACCAATATATTTAAGGGAGGGTGAGGCCTAGCAAAATATAGAATTGATGAAGTTTTAAATATCTAGAAAGACCTAAATCCTGGACACAGAGGCTTTAGAATAATTCCAGAAAAAAAACATAGCAAAAATATAAATTCATCTACTAGGCTATAATTACATGTTGTGTTTTGTTTTTATTGTAAAGGTTGGTGTAAGCAGATAGGCAGGAATCCAAGCCTCAAACTGTGCTTTAGTGACTTCTGAGGTCTCCATTAGCCCAGGGTACTCCAAACAGAAATACTGGTTTGCCCAGACCAAGTCTGAAGACAACACCATGCAACTTTGCCACACCAGGCAAGCTTTGGATGAGCATTGACAAACAAGCATCTGAATTTGACAAGCTTCCTCCTCCTTAAAGTGTTGTACACATCTTTAGCCTATTTTATAAAGAAAGCAAGCTTTTGCAATCATCTAACCTGGCTAACAGGCTCAAAGTTACTGAAGGAAATACTGTTTCAGCAAAATTAAAGACAGTACAATTTTGTAATTTTTCTGACCAACACACAGCTGGGATGAGCCCCAAATCAGCATCCACACCATAACTGTAGGACTGACTTCTGTCCTTGCCATTTTTTGTTTGGCTGCAGCTGGCTGGTTGCTCAGAATACTAATGCCTGTCAACCATGAACACACGTAACAGACATTCATTTCTACTCCAGATTTCCCTGTCATAGCTTCCAATTGTAGCTACTTCTTTGTGTTATCCTATTTCTGGACCTCTCCTGTCTTGGGGTTTAGTCGTTCTGAGACCTTGAAGCTTCAGCACTCAGACACCAGTGTTGAAAGTAGACAAAACATATCAAAAATATATTCCTGCATGGGACACAAACTGATGAACCTCTCACTAAAAGTATTTGATAACTCGAGCTCCATGTCTAGCTTATTAAAGCACTAACAGGTCTGGCATATTACACTGTACACAGTGGCACAGTTCTGTCTTGCCTACCTTTGAGGAGCTAAGCAAAAATGTCCAAGTTAGTCATACACAAGGTTTGGCTTCCCTACCGAGTGAGACAAGCATCTCTGAGTGCATCTCTGAGTGCTTCTGAACCTGCTGTCTCTCTCCATGTCTCTGTGACATGGTCTCCATCTCTAGTGACAGTGTCTGGGACCTGTAACAACAACATTCAACCTCTGACAACCCAACTTAGGTGACTACAATTCAAAGAAGCCAAGGCTCCACCATCCACTGAACAAACCTATCTGGACACAACAAATTCCTAAACAACATCTTTGCAAAGGTATTTATGTTATCCAAAATGATTTAGGGTTAATGGGACTTCAGTTTGAGAGTAAATTATCTGAGTTATATTTTCAAGCCTTTTAGATGTACAGGGCTAACCCCAAGTGATTGAGTGACCCTGCCTTTTGCCTCTGTAAGAGGTGAGCATTACACAAGCCAGCCATATCAGCCTGAGAAAGCACTGAAATCACACTGTAGTACCACAGTATTTGAATTAAGATGTTAATAAATACACATATTCTGCAAGTAAAAAAAAAAGGCAGCCAACCCTGGGACCTCACAGGGCTCTTTCAGCTTGGCTTGAATTGAACCAATATCACAGCACCAAGGGACTGTAACAAAAATGCCATGTTTCACATGAGAGTCACTTGTGATCAGTGATTCATAAAGATTATCAGAACTAAAAAAATTAAAATTTGGGGGGAGGGGGGGAAATCACAAACCAGGTAGTGTAATTTTGTTTTCCCATTTCCCTGCCTGTGTCACCTCCACCACTTGCAGCATTTGCTTCTCTTCTTTGCTATCCTCTCACATACGGCTGCCAGCTGCGTTGCAATATCCATCATGCAGCACCTCACTGATAGCTGGTGGCTGCTAAGGCAATATTTACACTAGGGTTTGCATTACAGTTTATAAAATTCTTTGGAGCTTTTCCAAAGGAAAAGCCCCACATAAATTGAAGTTATTATCGTCATCTGCAGGCTAAGTCCAGTTAAGAATTTGCTAGTGCTTACTGTGCAGACTGCGGATGTTTGAAATACTGATCAATGTGCAGCAGAGGGGCTGAGTAATAAGCTTCATTAACATTGCCCATAACACTTTTCTTCAGTGGCATACAATAAATCACTGATGAATATTCAATGCATCCCTCTGAGGTTATCTCCATTTTACACATGGAGGGAACCAAGAGACAGAAAGTTTAGAAGTGACTTGCCTATAAACACAAAACAGGTACAGAATTCAATTGTCTTGCCTTCAAAGTACAAAATATGTCCTAGACAAAACTGCAAATTATATATATTGATCTGCAGTGAAATTAAGGTGACTGTCATTCCCCAAAATCCCTAATGGCTATTGCCCCCTCAAGTTACAGCACTGGTTACTCACATGATAGTAACACCTACCGATCGCAGAGAAATGAAGATTCTCACTGTACCAAGCAGACACTAACAGATAAAAGCCCTATCTAAAAACCTTATTATGGATAATAAAATCCTATCTATACCTAAAATACAGGAACAGTCAAAAAGAGACAAACGATTCAAAAGATACTTCAAAGGAAGAACCGGGAATGGACAAACCCTCCAGACATAATTAAATTCTTTAACTAAGCATCACCCAACATTGCCCAGGAGGTATTTTTAAAGCCTTCTTCCATATCTCCAAGAACTGATTTCATCAAGCAAAATAAGGAATATTGTGAAAGATGTGTTAACAAGAATGGAAAGAATTTTTATGCAGTTCTACACATTTTCCAGCAAGGAGTCTGACATTTAAGCGGGATGGCCTCGTTACTAATGGCTACTCTATGAATTGATGTAACATGCTCAGCACTGCAATGACTGACAGCTGCAGTAAATAAACAATAATTCATGCCAGATTCTTCCTCCCTGTGGCGACAGCTTTTGTAAACCTGCAAAACTTAATGAGACAATTTAATATTTATTTCACAATCAGCTGCCTTTATTCTAACAGAATTAGCCTCAGCCAACAATGAATGTTTTCCTTTGTTATTTCACTGTGTAAGTCAATACTCAATTTATTTTTAGTTTCTTCAGTTGTGAATTTCTAACTAGGGGAGATTTGTTTTAAAGATGCTTTTAATATTAAATACCAGCTAAACACCTGCACAACTGCAAAGTCAATCAGCCTGGGGACACTATCCCAGAAAAAATAACGTAGCAAAAAAAAAAAAATCATTTTAAGATTAGCTTTAACCAAGGAATTTCCCAAATCAGAGGCACAACAGATTAGAGGCAACACTGATACAAATGGGATGTCCATTGACAAAAGACTGAAGGTTTACAATGAGTAAGGTGACGTTCCTAATGATGGATGTAAAAAAGGTCTCTGGCCATGCAACAGCTTGACAAAAAGCTTCAAAATTTCCCTGTACTACATCCACATCTGCAGAAGAAAGTTCAGGAATAGTCCATAATAGCCACATACAATGGCACAGGACATAGTTCTACCAATATTTCTTCAGGCCATGCTTTTATCAATGCTTCCAAGTGACATACAGGGACCAACTACCAGCACACTTAAGTACAAGTGCACTGAGACACAGTCTTCCTGCACAACTGATAACAGAACTGTGATAAGAGCACTACTACTTTAAAAAAAAAAAAAAAGAAAGAATATTTCCTACTAGAAGGAAACACTCTACATTAACAAAAGTAGTTTCCAAGGTTTAGAAGCATAATGGAAATACTGAGATCACACATTTCTTTGTTTCCCAGTTTTTCAAGGAGGCAAAAAAACCTGTTAGCCCAGAGTTCAGAGCTTGACTTTTTGACTTCAGCAGGCAAGTGGGAAGTCTAGAGTTAACAGAAAAAGCCCCAAATAAACTCAGGTTTCTGTGTGCACGCACACACATCCATCCATCTATCTGAGCAAAATGCTACCACCATATTTTAGAAATGTGAATACTGCTAGCTTGAAGAAAATGGGCACAGTTCCCTTTTTAGAAAGAACAAATTGTTCAGAACAAGGACAAATGCAATAAAGAAATCAGGCACCGACTCTGCTTCTGCCGTTTCAAGCTTCTGGTACACACAGCTCAGATAGTCTTTGCAATTTTTAATTTATTTTTTTTTTAATAGACCCAACATTGTTCAAGAATCCCCCCATGACTACTTAATGCTTTCAAGGGCAAGTAATTACAGTGAGGATTTTTATATTAACAGATATGTGAGAAATTAGAGGGTGTCATGATCTACTGTTGTCTATAGACAGGAAACAGCCATTGCCTGCAGGACCAGAGTAACTGCAGTTGTGCAGATATTCTCTTCATCCGAGTATATTTTAGATAGAAAATGTGGAATTAGCTGCAAACTGTGTTAAAACGAGCCCCTCAGAGTGAAAGGGCTTCTCTGTAGTTATGCCACAGAAATGGGGATTAGAGAAGAGGAACAGAACCCAAACCCATCATCACACTGGTTGAAGTTACATCTCCAGTCAACTAGGACATGGAACCTCATGCTGGAACCAGCCATGCTGGGGTCCTTGCCAGTCCAGAGGCATATGGAAACCCCAAATCTGCCCTTATGCTCCTGTGAAAGCTACAGATTATTCCAGTCTTTGCTGGGGTTTTAATTAAACTAATTACAACAGGTTTATCTGAGTTAATACCTTTTCTCCACAAGACATGCTGCACCATGAGCTTCAAGGGAGATAATAGAATAAGAAGGCTGTTATTTCTATTAATCTTTTTCCCCCATATACAAAAATGAACTGATATCCCCACAGCACTTTCGGGCTGATTCTCACCTCCAGAGATTCCTTGTCTCAGGATGGAAAAAATCTGATAACTCCAGAGGACTAACAGTGATACCAAATGAATCAAGAAACCTTTTTCAACCCTACCTTTATTTTTCAGGTATTTCAGTTAATAGCTATAGAGGAAAAAGAATATTTTTTTTTTCCACATGGCAGTCATCTGCTCTCTCAGTTAATCAAGTTCAGTAGTTATTATAATAAAGCTTGAATCTCCAGTGTTGGAGAAGATGGAATTTAAACTCCTTTCTGCCTTCAGAAAGCAACAAGAAAATAGACCACACAGCAGGGAAACTCATTAGGGGATTTCTTAAGGTCACTATCAAGAATTCAGGTTGTCTAAGAAATAAATTTATATACAGTTTGTCTTATTATGTTTTTAAGGAAGGATGTTATTTTAAGCAAATATTCCCATGCTGCAGCCACAACTGTCATGAAAACATCATGCGGTAGAGCCTGAAAGCATGAGATGGCACCACAGACAACTTCTCACTAATTAGACATGAGGCTGGCTTCCTTTAAAAACCCGTTAGATAAAAAGCCTTGACTGATCTATTTTCCATTACTCTGAGTCCAGGCAATGAAATTTAAATCACAGAGAAGTGCTAATGATTATTTTTCAAGTCAGCTTTTCATTACTGAAAGCATTCTTTGCAACACAGCAAACCCAAAAACTCTTTTCTAACTCTGGCAATTCCTTTCACTTGTTCTTTGATTGGCTATAAATCAGAACATTGGCATTCACCTCTCAACTGAAGGTGTTGATCTACATCCTGACCATGGATCTTGGATTTTTCTGGAGCACAGATTTTTTTCAGATCTCCCACCACTTCTGTATCCATGGATGAATGGGTATTTGAAGCAAAAGAGTGACAAAAGGCAGAGGAGCTTGACAAGTTCCTGTGCATCAAATTTAATCTGCTGCAGGGCACAGCATAGGTGGGCTGATCTACTAATCAGACACATATTCTTCTTTCTGCCCAGTATCTTTGGTAACCTGGTCCCTATTAGCATCATGTCTTCTTCAGATGTGAATCTCCATTTATGCCCATTCACAGCATTCTCCAGATTCAATTACAGTTGAGGAGTATCCAAGCTCCCAAAGGTTATTGCTGAACATCACTAGATAGAAGAAAAACAGTGGGAGAAGGGGGTGGGTGGCTGCACTGGAGCAAGGAGAGGCTTGGGCAGATAGAAAGTAAGCAGAGAGAAGGCAGATGGGAACAAGTACGTTGGCAGTTTCCATTGAACTGGTACTGTCTCAGCTGTGACATCCCAGGTAAACATCCTGTGCAAACCTGTACAGCTTTGTCAGAGGGGAACAAACCTGATGACAGGGTGGAAGGCATGTCCCATGATGAGCAGCAAGTGACACTGAGCTTGTCTTGTTTGGAAAAAAAGGTGGCTGATGGGCAACCTTGCTCTCTACAGCTTCCTGAGGAAGGGAAATTGAGATGGAGGTGCTGATCCCCTCTCCCCAGTATGCAGGAATAGCATGTGTGGGAATGGTTCCCTGTGCCAGGGGCGTTTCAGGTCATTAGGAAGAATTTATTTAACAACACAGTGGGCAAATGCTAGAACTGCCTAGAGAGGTGGTCAATGCCCCACTCCTGTCAGTGTTTGGACAATGCCCTCAATAACATGCCTTACCTTTTGGACAGCCCTGAAGTGGTCAGGCAGTTGGACTACACGATCACTGTGGGTGCCTTACAACTGAAGTTATTCTATTCTATCCACTTGATTACTCTGGAGAAGGATCTCCTACTTCCACAGCTAAGTAAGGGGGCAATCCTTCCTGTCAAAACAATTAAAGCTCCTTTTTTCTTTTCTGGATGTGAGAGTCTCAGCCCAAAACATTTTCAAAAGCACATGCAACTGATTGCTACTGAGGTATGTGAAAGTTTCATAAGCAGTCAGATTCATTTTCTTCACTTGTTTCAAACAAATTGGAATCAAGGCTCAGCACCAGCCTAGAGGATGGTAGTTTAATGGTTATTCCCTTTTGCTAATAGGCTGGATTTACATCAAGAAATACCTTCAGTTTAAATGCACATATGCTGCCCTTAGAGTAACTGACTTTTTGCCTAATCAGAAAAAGCAGAGTGCAGCTTTTGGTAACTTCATTACAGATGAGCAGCAGCACAGTGCAGCACTGGGTTGGGCTGGTGGAGCCCTGCATTAACTTCCTCTCTCTCTGAACAGCATCTCTAGCAGGATGGAGTTACCCAAACACTGACTTCTGTACACTTTGGCATCTCCAACACCTTTTTTTTTTTTCCTCCTCTTCCCTTTAACTCACCCTGCAGGATACAGTCTTTTGAGAAACCATGTGCAAGCTCATCTTTTTTCATGCCAGCACAGCCTTTCTTCCCCTTCCTCTTCTCTCTCTTCCCTTTCCCATTACTCTTTTCAAGGTCTAAAAGAAAAA
The DNA here is from genome assembly GCA_024611175.1 of Megaceryle torquata. Classification (NCBI taxonomy): domain Eukaryota; kingdom Metazoa; phylum Chordata; class Aves; order Coraciiformes; family Cerylidae; genus Megaceryle; species Megaceryle torquata. The sequence continues at coordinate 9,924 of JANIJG010012573.1, forward strand.
AAAAAAAACACAACACTATTCAGATACTTAAAAGATTACAGTTAACTTTTTTTTTGGGCTCAGCAGTACCTAAAAGAAAGTGTTTCTGCTGAAAGAAAAAGAAAATAAACAGGGTATCCTGTGATCTTTAAAAGGACAGTAGCAGATTTCCAGGAGGTGCTCTCTATATTGAGCAAAGCAAGACCTTACAGAAGGTTGTTTCCTCTGTACAAGTATTTCTTAATTATCTCAGGAAACTAATAGATAGGTTAGCTTAAAGAGAGGCTTTAAATTTTGCCTTAAGTATATCAGGGAAAAGTGCACCTCTGCATACAGAGAGAAGCACAGCATAGTGAGAGCACTAACTCCAGGAGCAAAGAGATGACAAACAGCAATTCAGTCTCAAGTTGTTTGCACCCTAAATACCTATCCCCAGCTCAATGCAACAAAGCTTTCTCATGATTTTTATCTGCACAAGGTAAAACCAAATGGCATTATAACACAAATCTCCCTAATTCCTTATTCAGGGCTGATGTTTAGTAGTGCAGATTAGTTATAAAACTGCTGTAACAGCAACAGACTTTATTGTGGTCTTGACTCTGTTTAAATACTGACAATAATTTTAAGGGACAAGTTCATTCCCGTTCTGCCCTAATTAAGTCAACATATTAGCACCTGAGGATTACTTGACTCAAACACACACACCCCCCCCAGTTAAAATTCATTATTTAAGCATAGGCTGCCCAAGAGGCACCAGGATTATAGGACAAACATGGCAGATCAATTGTTTCACATCATAAAGAGAGACATTAAAATGAAATGAGGATTTAGTCAGTTATTGACAGAATCACTGGTGGGACAGGAAACTAAATGACTTGCTGCAAAATGAAATTACAGAAACTGGAGAGTCAATCAAAACATTGCCTTAGGTCATCTCATCACCTCCAGCCAAAGCGTAGCTCTTGCTGAGCATCTCTGCCCTAAGGCTTGATGTTTTTGGTGTCAGAAACCCATCTGTAATACAGAGGATGATTTTATTGTCTCCAAAATCTCCTGTTGTGAAGTCTTGCAAGCATCCATGTGAGCTTCCTGGTTTGAACAGCCTCATCAATGAGAGGTATGCCCACCCTGTGCCATCTTCTAGGCTCCTGCCATGCCAACTGCATTATCACAACAAATCTCTCAGACTTTTGCATTGCCTGGGTGGTTATTTGGCAATACACAGGAACTAGCTCCTAGCACACTCCCCACTCTGTCTATATTTGATTTGCACCTAAACCCTTTGTCCTGCCCTTAAAAAAAAAAAAAGCAATATGCCTTAAAATTAGAAAAGGAATATCTCATTTTCAGCTATTCTAATTTCTCATTTGGCTATATTCTATGTAAAAATAAGAAAATCACAACAATCCACATCCCACCCAGAAACAAAACAAAACAAACAAACCAACCCAAACAAACAAACAAAAAAAAAAACAAACCCCACACACAAACACAAAACAACCACACACCCCAAACAGCTGCAGGTACATCTGCCTGTGACACACCACAAAACTTAGAGCAAACATCTCAGTTTGCTGATGGATGCATGCCAGCGTAGCTGTCACAGCAAGGACTAAACAAGGATAGCTCCGGAGCTAAAACCAGGAGCTCCTCAGACTGCATTAGAGAGTCACAAACCTCCACCTCAGGCTGTGAGCAACATCTATCCCCTGCAGCTGGGTCTGAGAAGAAAAGGAGCACACAGCCTAGATGTGCAAACAGTAGAAAGCTCTTATGGGAATGTGACAAACAAAAGTTCAGTTTGTCCTCAGACACCTTTCTCCCAGTCCCCAGTTGTCACCTTCCCTCCCCACGCCTGTTTGGGAAACAACTGCTCAGTTTCCCCTGAAGAGTCGTCTTCATCTGTCCACCTCTCCCTTCAGAAACTCCAGTTGCCTCAGACCCAAACTCCAGGCTACACAAAAACAAAGCCAAAAAAACACCAAACCACACAAACCACTGATCCCTCATAGCTCTGCTCTGGAACAGAGAAGAAAGTGAAGCATAAGAGACAGCAAATCTGTCCCAGCTCTGGCTCTTCCCAGTTCTCCTCATCTCACCAGTCTTTGGGTTCCCCCCCCATACATAAAGCTGGGAGACATCCCGGCATTACATGGCAGCTTGAACATCTTTCAAACAACAGCTGGAGGATGGGCAATTTAATACATCACAGGACACGAAGGTAATGCTGATAAAGCCAACTCACAAAGATACTATTTCTGGTTTACTTTGTGAAGTCAATCAATGACATCACACTCTATTACACTAATATACAAGAAAACTCTACAGAGTATGACCACAAGACCATCTAGCCCTGAATCCCCTTTCAGACACTGGACTTGAGTAAGAAATTGAGGGGAAAAAAGCAAAAGACCAGAGGAAATACTTAGTGCTGCCTTCCTAGGCTAGTCTCTCTGCTTCCACCAATTAGTATCTCAGAGACTTCTTGACTAACAGCAAATTTACCATCACACTTAAATCTTTGAAGTATGAAGACTCATATTATTCAAAAGGAAGGGCCCCTTAGCTCATCTGTGCTTTTTCACAGCAATCCCTCATCTACTGAGTGATTTGCAGCTTTTGGTCCATTTTTATGTGACTATATTTCTGCTGCTTCAAGGCAAAATTCCATCTTATTAATATAATAGCGCAGACTTCTGAGATATGTTTTTAATCCATATCTTACTGTAGTATAATATAGCTCAAGAGTGCTAGCATGCATTGTTACAAGTCTTCCTAAATTCAACAAATGTAATAAATGGGGAAAAAATAATAAAGCAAGCATAAATACCAACACATATTTATAAAGACAAACACATATGGATGAAAGCAGAAAAAAAAAAAAGGACATCACAGAAACTTAAATACAAAGTGTCAGGCCATGGATTCTCTGCTTGTTGTCCTCAACTTCTGCATCATTATTTCCCAGAACAATTCCCAAGTTTTCAAATTATCACTTAATTTCCAGCTCCTTTTCTCCATAGCCAACAAAATCACTACTATAAAACTCCCCCTTTTACAGCCAAGATGGGAAAGTCTCTGTTAGATCACCTGTTCCCTCCCTTGCAAAATTGAGAGGAAAATGACATCCCAGGAAATAAGAAAATGTTTTAAAAAAGACCAAGCAAACAAAGGCAACTCCTGCAAACACTGTTGTTCTTCCCCTTTGAGTCAATATCAAAGGGGAAGGAAGAGAAAAAACACAGATAAAATAAATGCAAGGAGGAGGTGTGGATGCAGCATGTTTATCCCACTCAAAGAGTCTGCAAATCGCCATGCGTTGCATACGGACACCCCAACCACCGCCTTGGTGTTTACAAACACTTTGATCAAACCAAACAGGGAGTTTCATTGTCCCCACTGCACTCAAGTCACCCGTCCCCCAGCGCTGCGATTCCAGGCAGAGTCTGCCAGAGGACACACAGTGCCAGTTACACAAGAGAAGCGCAGAAGCAAATAGGCAGCAGAAGGAAAGGGGGGTGGGGAGGGTGTGTGTAATAAAAAATATCAGCTCAGTTGCGTGCTCTCTTCCTATTCTCAGAACAGCCTCCAAGTTGAGCTTTGGGGAGGATTAACTTTAAAAGTCACTGAAAGACATTAACAGATTTGAGGCAAGCAGGACCCCTCTGTGCACATGCATTTCACTGCCACCAGCGCGAAATTATATGCCTGGGGTCTGCGAGAAATTGCAGAGATAATGTAGTTACGGAAGGGGATAAAACCTTCTGATACTATGCACCGAGCAAAACAACAAAAAAATCTAGTATCTTGCACTAATATCACAGCACTGTTCAAGTAAAGCCCTGAACCACAGTTCGCAAACATCAAGGAAGGGGAAAACAAATAAAAAAGCCACACTAAAATAAAGCTCTGCTGGACCACAAGTTTTCACAAAGTTTAAAATACATGCACTTCTTGTATTTACGATAAAGTGGAAAGAGAAGAGACTGATAGTTTGGAAGTTGAAATAAACCATCAGGCTGTCGAACCAACATTTTTTAAGCGCATACTCATGGAATGACTTGGAAAAAGAAACCTGGACCAACTGCACTCAGTCAGAACTAAAAGCCAGTTTTACTCCAGTCCCCCCACTTTACTGAAAGGGGAAGAACGAAGGTGTCAAAGCACAGAAGCTGCACGACATAGTACACCCGCACCCCAAAAAAAAACAAATTAAAACATCCCTTATTTGATTTCTTAAAGGATCCCCCCATCCTCAGGAACTCCTGCTCTCAGAGGCGCTCAGCAGCACTTAACAACAATTATTGATCTTATTTCCCGCTGTTATTCGATGCGGAAGACAAACGGGACAGGGCTGCCCCGTGGTGTCCTCCGCTCCGGACCGCGCTATTTCGGGACTCCCGGAGCATCCCGAAGTTGCGGGAGCTTCCTGGCGGCTGCGGGACGCGCAGCGCGGCCGTGGAGGTGCCACCAAGGCGGGGACGCACCTGACGGCCGGGTCCGAGAGGAAAGGTGCTCAACTCACCAATTTTTCTTTGGTTTAGGGGGATTTGGAGTTTCCCCACCCCCGCTTTTTCAGCGATGCCAGGGAAAGACGGAGGAGTCCCACTCGGCAGCGCTTCTCCCCGCTGGGGACCGTACAGTGCAGGGAAGCGCATCGGGAGACGGAGGAGGCTGGGGGTGCATGTAATAGGGGGTGATAAAATACACGATAAATAAATAAATAAATAAATAAAGGAGTGAAGAACTTACCTGTTTTGGGATTTTTCCTCCCTCTCCAGGACCACAAAATGAGGCGGGAGCCAGGAGCCGGCCACCGGCGACGGGAGAACGCGGTCGGCGACGGGAAAAGGCGGGCAGCCCCGGGCCGCCCCACGATGGGGATAGCGGAGCTGGGTACGGTACAGCCCCCACACACCCAGGCGTAGGAGCTGGGCTGTCCCCGGCGCGGTGCAGGTCCCTGGGGATGGGCGTAAGGCAGCCCGCTCCCCCGACGATAGGTGCTGGCCACCCGCCCGGTGCAGGGAGGGCAGCTCCCTGGAATGAGTACGGCGGGGTCGGACGCAGAGCAGCCCCACGCGGGAATGGGTGCTGAGTCCCCGTCCCCGTGAAGCGCCGCGGCCCGGGATGGGTGCTGAGCCCCCCCTCAAGGCAGGACAGCCCCCCCCGGGATGAGTGCAGCGGGGCTCGGTGCGAGACACCCCTCTTCGAAGATAGGTGCAGGGCCGCCCGCGGTGCGGGACAGTCTCCCAGGCTGGTTCAGGAGCAGGACAGCCGCGGGCCAGTGCTGAGGTGCCGGAGGAGACCAGGAGCAGGAGAGCGGGGGGGGCCCCCCTCGCCGTAGCCGGTAGCGGCAGTAGGAAGCGGCACCGGCCGAGCACAATGAACGGCGGCGCGCCCCCGCGGTCGCCCGCTGGGCAATGACATCACCTCTCTCGCCCGCCGGGGCGGGGCGAGCGGCCGCTCCGCCGCCTTCCCATTGGCTGGCGCCCGCCAGCAACAAAGACTTCTGGAACTTGTAGTTTCCCGAGAGCGGCCGCCACGCAGCGGTGAGCAGAATACGGACTCGATTTTCCGGCAGGCCCCGCGGTGCGCGACCGCGGTGGGGAGCGGGAGGGAGACGGTGGAGAAGAAGGAGGAGGTGGTAGTGGCCGCCATGTTAATGGCGTGGGACGCTTGTAGCTCGGGAGGAGCGACCAGGGAAGCGGGTTAAGATGTCGGAAAAGGGGAAGGATGGGAGTCAGTTTTTGGTTGAGGCGGTAGGAAGAGCTTGTGCGAGGGGGTGAGAACGGTGAGGCTGAGGAATGGTTGAGGGGGTGCGGCGGGTTGTGGGGGGTGCTGAAGGACATCGTGTAGCGGCTGGTTGACCCTCAGTGCTTACCGGCTCTTAGTAGGGATAGTGCCTCTTCATGGGGGGAGCGGGGTAGTGGGTGGGAGTCTGTTGCCCTTTGCGGCCGGGAGGGGGACCCCTGCCCCCCCGGCAGCGGGGCCCTGAGGCGGGAGGGCCTTGGCGGCGCAGGAGATGAGGTGGATCTGTGGAAGCTAGGGGAGGAGGGCGTGAAAGGGGGTGCTGGTCGCGGTTGTCAGGGCAGGCTGGCAAGCGGCTGTGGTGCATGTCGGGGTGGGGATGATGCTAGTTTTGGAGGGGGAGGCTGCGGAGTGTTGCGCAGAGAGCCGGGGCTGCTCTAGTGGCCGCCGGGGTTCTGCCCCTTGCGGCCGCTGGGGAGAGGAAACCCCTGGGGGCGCTGTGGCTGCCAAAGCGCTTGGCCCTTGCCTGGGATAAAGTACAGACTCCGGCTTAAAGAGCAGGGCTGAACTGTTGGCCTGGCCTTGGTGGGTAGGCCCGGAGCAAGCTGGGACGTGCCCTTGTCGCACACTAGGGTGACAGCCTGTGCTTGCTGATTTGAGGCTCCTTTAAGGGTTGCTGCTTCTGTTTGATAACTGCACTGCTAGTGTTTGGCTGTCATAGATACGTGGCTTAGTGTGACCAGCAGGAGGGGCTTTGGTTCCTCTCAAAGGCGGCTGTCCCCATTATGCCCCCAGAGACATAAATCAACCTCGAAAAAGCTGAATGATCGAGATGATTTAAAACCCCTCGTCATCATCAGAGAACAGGCGATGTAACTTGCTTTCCTGCTCTTTTTACCTTTGCTTGCTGTCTAATAATGGCATAGCTTAGCCAGCTGATTAGGTGCTGTGTTTCAGCATACCTTCTGGCTGATGTGTAGGGGGTAGGCTAGATTGTGAGCAGCAGGGTGTAGGCTTTCCTGTACTGAACATTTCCCTGCTTTTACTAGTCTCTGTGTCAGGGAATGGGAACTGATCCAGTCAGCAAATTAGAAGAGTCATTAAATTTCTTTTAGGTGTAAGTGGAGTGGAGTTCTCTGAAATAACATGTGGAGGATCTTTGCTTAGAACTAGAAAGGAAGGCACTCAAAGTATACAGTTTGTGAAATAACAGTCTTTCTAGTTACAGCTCATTCCTGTGAAATAAAGTATTACTTCAAGAAGACACTCCATTGAAGAGTTGTGAAAAGTTTCACAGGCTCACTAGAAGTCTTGGCTAAAGTCCCTTAGTGGTATAGCTCAGGAAAAATGGTGTTAAAAAGTTTTTATTTCATACTCTGGCTCCTCCTGGAGGTAAGTACAATGCATTTGCTCAGGATATCACCTCACAGTAACTACACTGATACAGTAGTCAGTTTGCCCCAAGATACACTTGGTGGAGGAGGGATGAGATGTTCTGTGATGCAGTTACTTAACCTGAACCTTGCAGCCTTTCAAAATGTGTTGCAGCAATGCTGCCATTCTAATATTTTTTTAAATCCAGCTCTTTCCAGTTAAAGGATTTGAACCAGTTGCTTGCCTTCCTGTAAAATGTCTGGTGTCCTGGGACAGAAGGTGGTTTGCCCAAGCTGGGCAGTTTTGCCATACTCATCACTGATGTGTCATGACAGTTTCCCCCTGTAGACTTTAGGCCTGTGCATCTATCTCCAGCTGATACCAAGTAATGATGATAAGTATTGCGGTGGGACAATTGTAAGGCTGTTTGGTGTCTTCTGTAACTGTCAGAAAGCATGTATGTGAAATCTTCATCCACGAAAAGTCTGCTGACCCAATGATGGTAAGCTTTGTTATTTAAACTGGTTTAGAAACAATTGGTTTAAGCAGCATTGGTCACCTCTCTTCTACTCTTTCTTCCTTGTTTCGGTGCTGTTGCTCAGGAGGAGACAAGAATGTATCCTGCCCTACAGATTATTTCACTGTTTATAACATTTTTCTTTACTGGAAGATGTAGATGCCACTGATGTCTCAGCTAAGAGGTCCTGTAGCAAGCTTGAAATGTAGGAAAAAGGAATTGACTTCAGAAACTACCCAAAGGAATGCTGGATGCAAGAGATAAATGTAAATGAGTTCTGTATGTGTGTATAGTTCACTTTCATCAGTTTGGGGATGTCTGATACTTGTCAGAGACGTTACTGGTGGAACCTCTGTGACATGACTCAAACTTGTATTCTCTGTTCACCTGAAAGTGCTAATGTCAAAATGTCTTCTGACCCAACAGGTCTTCATTACAAGATGCACAAGAAGCTTGCAGTTCTGTTGTGGAAATAAGTCTTGTCTCAGCATTTCTTATGAAAAGACGTAGGGTGATGATAGAATTAAATGCCAAAGGCAGGCTTTCCTTAAATACAGGTGTATCCTCTGGTTTCATACTGGTAAAGAAAACTTACTGCAGTGTCTATATGGTCCTGAGCCTGTGAAGCTGATAATGTCTATACTTGAACTGCTTTCTGATACCTTACACTGCAGAAACTCTGGGTTGTCTTTGTAACTAAAGTGATTCTGCTCACAGTGGTCTCAGGTAAGCAACTATCCAGTGTCCAGAAGAAACCAGGAGAAGCAGCTGGGACACCCCACAGGAGGGATGTGGAATATGAGGATAAGTAGTAATGTGTGATGCCTTTGCTCAAGGAAGAAATTGCTTAATCTAAGTTTGTATGTGGAAACCCAGCTTCATATCTCAGCTTTTTATTCTGACGAGTTTTTGCTCTTAATGAAAACTTCCAAGAATTTGGGTGGTGTAACTTGAGTCTTTGGTGGATAGTATACGAAGTCCAGCTCTGCAGTCTGCATGAGAAATTTATGAGTTTGAGATCAAGTGTACAAATATGTGGTAATGATTTTTAAGGTATCTGATGGTCTGCTGTCCTGGCATCAACATCCATGTCAGTGCAGCATGGCAGGAGGTTGGTGGTGTCTCAGTTCTTGCAAATACATGATACGAAAATTAGCTGGATAAAAAGATTTACATAGGCACTGAAACAGTGGCTGCAGTTTCCAAGGGTGAGCCGTACAATCTATGCTAGTCCTGTCATGTAAGTTTTGTTTTAAAATCCTGTTTTCTTAATTATGCCAGCTATAAAACTTGGTTGTCTGCAGTCGCGTTGGGGGAAGGAGTAGAGTTGAAATGTCGCTGACCAACTCCTTACTTCAGAGCCTGTGGAGGAAGGTCATAAGCTTTCATATCAAAGTAACTGGTCAGATTCTGGAGGCTGAAGAAGCTGCCATAAAGGTTTTTTATTTATAATTCTCCCATGGAGCTATTTCCTAAAGAGTTACTGGAGCTGCAAGGTGAACAGTGAGAGAGTGAATTTATCTGGGCAGAATATGCAAGTGCTTCTATATTGTTTCCAAGTATCTTAATATAGAAAAACAGATTGTGTTGTCTAAACAGGGAGAGCTTGGAAAAATAGGTAAGAGTAGAAAGCTTCTTTAATGTGTTCTCAATGAAATTGTGGGGAGGCAGCTGTTAATTTCTGGAAGAACCTGGTGTTCCTACATAGCCAACAACGTTTGCAGAGCTGCCCCGAGAAGAATTCCAGTGACTAATTATGAAGCATTCACTTCTTTTTTGTGTCTTTCAGCACAAGGAAAGTGCTCTAAGAGCAGTCAAGAACCTCTTCAGGTACCGTGGACACATTCTTCAACTGAAGCGTGGCAGCAGTTCAGTAGCAGTTACACAGCAGGACAGGATGTGCAGGGTACTGCAAGTCCTTGGGTTCATAAGAACTGGTATCTGAAAGAACCCCCTTTTAGTTGAGAGAAAATCTCAAGTTTCTTCCACAACTTTTAACTCCCTTGTATTAGTAAATTAATTTTATTGTAGATACTGAAGTAGGGGGTCAGAGTAGGGGACTTCAAAGTGCTAGTCAGGGAAGGCACTGTAATGGGCCTTGGGAACTACTGCAGGTAGTTTGAGTAGAGGAGACTTCAGTTGTGGGAAGCTCCCTTGGGAAGGCACACTGGCAATGGGGGAGACTTGTTGAACAGAGGAGACTCAAAAGTTGAGTATGTTCTGCAGCTGTTCCTTAGTTACATCATGTTAAGGTGGAGTGGCCTAAGATGGCCACTGAAGACCACAAGGTTGTAGGCACACGACATTTCTCAGGAGCATATATGCAGCTATCCAGTTGAGAACCATCTAATGACCTTTTTTGTCAAATGAGTGTTACCTGATGTAAAATTGATTGCTTCGCTTAGTCTACCTAACTCCTGCAGAGCTGTGGCAAATTGCAGCAGTGCTCTAAAGAAGCCTTCCCCTGCTACGGGTTGCTGGGGACCAGTGTACAAACACCTCGGATGGGATCCAAGGCTGAATGTAAATCCTTCGGTTGCCTGTGTTCCAGCTTCCGTATATGCTACGTGGGTGGAGTGAGCAAACGCTTTGGCTGGGCTGGCTCAGTCTTCGTGCGTGCACTGCCCTCTTCAGCACAAAACTTGCTAACACCCCATGTTGCATAAAGCAGGTGGGGTACCACACCGAGGTTACACTAGATGTGGATGTCAGTTGCTACTAATCCTGGGAAGGTCTATTTTTGTTGTGTTGTGGTAAGCCTGAGTTGATAACTGATACCCTTCAGCCAACGTGCGTGCCAGGCAAATAGTCCATGAGCTGAGAAATCCTCTAGCATGGTACTGTTTTTTACTCCTTTAAAAATATAAAAAAGAAAGGGGGGGGGGGGGGGGACACACATGGACGGAAGGCAGTAGGGAATTTTTTTTAAGGGTCATGTAACCTACTGAAAAGCCAACTAAAAATATTATCATGGAAAGAATACATTTTGGGAAATGATGAAAGCTGTGACAAAGGCAATGAGAGATTTCAGTTATGGCAATCTTCCAGTGCTGTTTCTTGTCCCCGTTTTTGTTGTAAAGTTCCTAGGGGAAAAGCATTAGATATGGGGAGAGCATGAAAGCCACGACCAGAGGTAAAAATTTAACAACTAGAATTTTGTGTCAAATTATGCATCATTATTTATTTTCTGAGAAGGTCCTGGAACTAAATTGATACACCAGAGTCCCTAGTTACACATGCTAGTGCTCTCGGGTTCTTCAGTTACATAGATGCAGTAGTGCAAAATTATGTCGCTTCCTATATGATTCAGGTTGAAATGCAAGCTTTGGCAGTGTGAGTACCTAAACAACAGTACTGCAGTTGGAGTGTTCCTTACTGCACACAAGCCATTTCCTTTTGGGTAAGTAATGCTGCACCATGAAAAAGAACACAGCTCCAGGAACAGCATAGTTTTGATAGTGTCTTCTGTGCCAGAATTCCCTGCATTTGCTCTTCTTCCTCACCTTGGACTCTGCCATTTACACAAACTTAGAGCATTTCTCTACATTGTTGCTCATTGGCTCTTTTCCACGACATAATGATTTGTTTGGTTTTTTTTCTGTTTCTCTGCCATTACCTCTTCTGGGAACAGTATCTCGGATTCCTGGCCAAGTTTCCGCTCACGTGGTTTCACTTGCTGTGTTCTGTCAAGTTATTTCCATGCAGCGTCCCAAGGATGCAATTTAGTGGAGTGCTATAAGCAGCTAACCTTTACGTCTTGGCCCCAGTCCGCATAGGTCAGGTTTACACAAGCCTGCTTCCTCACGATAAATTCCATGGCTACTCTTACAGCCCTTGGTTTCCCGTTTCCTGGCTTTATGAAAGGTGGCGTTATGCTGCTCTTGCAAAGATTTAAAAGCGGACGTGTCGGGATCAATCGCTACTGAGCTGGATGACCCAGAGTCTCCTCTGAACCTTGCTTGTCTGCATACACAAGACCTGGGGCTCTCAAGGGGAGAAAGATGGGGGGGTTTGTGGCTTAATAGGTCTGATGTGGTGCAATAGAGGGTAATTTTTTTGTTCAAAAGTAACAATTGGGGTATGGAGCTGACAAACCACCTTGCTCAAAGTATGACCCTTTGCCTCAGTTCTGGATTCATGCATATCAGAGTTATGTATCCAATAAAGCCTTTTTGGGCATGTGTTCCCAGGAGGAACTATTACCTATCAGCCTATTACCTGAGCTCCCCACTTTGCGCTCTTGGAAAAGAGAGTTGCCTGATGCAGAGGCCGTGGTGGCATTGCTGGCTTGAAGGAGTTTGGTGTTACCTTTTTACCCTTCACCTTTCTGTGCCACCTTACACCATTACCTTTCATGGCAGCTATCTAGCAGCATAGTGAGCTATCTGTCTTCATCAGGCTGTTGGTACACTCTCCCTGCCCTCTGCTTTTTTGGGGCTCAGAGTGAAGTGGAGGAGGTTCATAGTTGTGCAGCTTTCTAAAATCTCAATCAGATCGGTGAGCTGGTTTAGAGCATTTGCAACATGGCACTAAAAATAGGTGGCCAGGTGCACAACAGAAGTCAAAAGTTGGGCTTGTTGCTGAAAGCTCCATCTCATTAAATGTTGCATCTAACAATGCAGTTTATTTTGTGGGGGAGGAGCAGCAGCAGCAGGGTGTCCCTTGTGTACACAGATGCTTCTCTTAACCATGTTTTTCTGCTTTAGGTCTCACAACCCAGCCAGGTGGTTTTATGTGTACCTTTCTGACCAGGTTGCAGCAGCTTGAGAAACCCTAATATCTGTAAGCGGTACTGGTGATTGTGAGATGTAGTTCAGACAAATCCCAGTGGGAGAATAGAATTGGAGTAAGGTGTGGAACAGTTTTCCCCTAAATTTGAAGGGTTTTGACTGTTACAGACAGTATTGATACGTTCTCTTGGGATGGAATAAATTTCTTACACTTAAGGAGTTGCACACATAGCCAAATAACCCTTTATTATTTAATGGCAGAGTAGATGTGCAAAAAAAGAGAATTAGGTACTAAACTGTCTCACATAATGATAGATGAAAAGCCTGATTTCAGTTTTCCACGTAAAGATTTTTGCAGTGCTTCTGATAGGAGTGAAGTCAGCTTTTCTACCGTGAACTCTTAACAATGCAAATAGGATTTACTACCTCTATTCTGATAATGGTGAATGTTGTCCTCTGATGTGGATGATGTGGTGGCAGCTGTTTCAGAGTGACATGCAGCAGTTTCACTGTATATGCTCTGCTTTAGGAAATGTTGGCTAAAATAATAATTGCATCCCCTAAGAGTTAGCTCATTGCTGTTGTTAACCTTTCTGGAAAAACAAATGAGAAATAGAGGCAAACTCAATCCCCACATGAATTGTCAGGAGGGTGTTGCCCAGCCAAGGGGGTGCTTCATCTCACTGGGGATGAAAGGCAATTGTGCTTTGCTAATGAGGTCCATTTAGCCTCCTGCAAATTCCTGCCCACTGAAACCTCCTCTCATCTCCAGGGTAGATTGTGACTGGAGCAACCACTATCCCAATGCTACCTCCTGGAAATGAGTGGGTGATGACAGACAGTTTATTTTAGTAGGTCCAATGAAAATAATTAGCATATGCTTCCTTATAAACAAATATATTTGATTTAGACAATAATAATTTATACATATTTTTATAGTGTGAATGAATGTATAAATACATACTTGGAAATACAGGCATGTATGTATATTAATGTATTTAAATATATACATATAATATACATCTTTGCATATATTAATAAAGATATATTAATCATTATTACATTAACATTTTTTACATTAATCAGTCAGGGGAATCACAGAGAAACAGAGGAGCTCTGTGTTGCCAACAGACTCCTGGGATGGAGTAGCTGTTCCCTCTTGAGAACAGATCAAACGTGACAGTCTGGGCCTGACAAATACAGTTTGTGTGAATCATCTTGTTTTGTTAAAATTTCTAATCTTGCCTGTCTTTTAGACTCTCATCCTTGAGACAGTTATTTGGCTGTGGATTAACCTTGTCATGAGTATGGAGGCATGTGACATGCTTGGCCATGGAAGCAGGTATGTGTGGGGTCTTTCACAAGTTTCTGTCAACACTTAGGTGTTGTGGCTCTCCAGAATGGATAATGTTGCTGCCATTCATTCTAAGTGGCATTGCAGCCTCATTCACATGTGTCTGATGGTATCTCAAATATCCTAGCCTTTTGCTGTAGTCAGTTCTCTGTTATCTGAAGGTAAATTTAGGTACAACTCACGACAGCCAAGATTTTGCATTCAGAATACGCTGGCCTCCGTGTCATGCTTTCTGGTATGGGTCGTCTGCAGCTTGGCTGCAGTTGATTTGTCAGTCTTATTCCTCCCAGAGGAAACATGCATCCTGAACTTTCCTTACACTATAGTGGTGCTTTATGTGCACAGCCTCCAGGTAATGTTCACCTCCGTGGGATGCAGTCTTCCCTGAACTTACTACTCAGCTGTAAGTGACGTAGCAGGGAAGGCAAGGCATTGTTTTGCTCATGTCCAGCCACCCTTTTGTTTCTAGATAATACATAGGTGTTAAGGGAGGCTTTGTGCTGACACACGGGTTTTCCAAACTTTATTCTTTTTTTCTTTTCTGTAGTATCTCCCTGTCAGCCAGACATAGTACATCAGACTCAGTGTTCCATCTTTATGTTATTCCCTGATGTGCGTGAGAAGCCCAAAGATAAGTCCTCATTTGTTCATCTGTGTGCAGCTGGTGGCTGCATAATTCCAGCTACTGCATCCCATCATTATAAAGTAGAAAAAAAGAAAGCTTGGAAGAAAGAGCCCTCCTTTCCCTCTCATCTACTGGGACGTCCTGAAGAGCTCCAGAGCTGGTGCAGGTGTCTGATGACATGCTGCCCTTCATCCACCTCCTGCCCTGAGTGGTAGGACAGCAGTAACCTATGGTGGAGGAGGTGAGGGGACACCCGTCTCAAGAGGTGCTATCTTCTGCCTTTGTCACTTTGTGTCTCCCTTTCTGAAGCTCATTCCCATTCACATTTGAAAATAACTGCTCTAATATGGCCCTTTAGCACAAGCAGTCTTCAGACACAGGAGGCCTGGGTGTGTCTTGGCATGCCATCAGATGAACTTTTTTTCAGATCCCTACATACTTTGTAGCAAAGTGGACATTAATGTGGACATGGTCCAAGAAATACCTTTGTAGAGTCTTGCGTGTGACCTCTGCTAAATTTGACAAAGCACCTTATGTGACTTGGTCTTCTCTTTAGTGGCACCATGATCAGATATTCTTCCACAGCACTATCGTGGCAATCTTGTGTTAGGGTTCTGAAGTACTTTGCTGGGTAAGATGGCCCTGAGCAGCTCACAATGTGAGTGAAGGTGGCTCTACACTTTTTCCAAGGGTCCTTAGGAGCAGGTGTTGATGGGAAGAACAGGTTTGACCCATTTATTTTCTTTTTAGTAGATGTTTCAGCCTCAGATAATCCCTACATATTAGTTGTAACTTACAATCAATTACATTTCTCCATTTTGTACAAATACAATTGTTTTATGCAAAGACCCATAAATGACATTTCTTACTAGGTGTTTCTTTCATAGTAAATATTACAGACGCATGTATCTACGTTAGGTAAGTCAGGAATGTTTGAATAGCAAACAAACTACATGAGTTATTGAGCTTAAACTTCAGAGGACCTGGATTGTCTCCTTGTACATTCAGTGATCAAATCTTTTACAACTCAGGACCATGTTTTGCATCGGAGGACATCTGTGTGACATCTGGCTGATGCTACTCCAGCATCTCATATTTCTGGGATAAAAGCTTTCTTCCAGTTCCCATTGAATCTTGGGTGGGGAGTGCAAGTGCAAGAGATCTAATAACACTTAAAAGGTTGATGAAAAGTGCACTCCATGTGCTGAGTTTCATATTTTTTAACCTTCGCATTTTAAAAATTTAAAAGTAGTACCTTCCACATCCTAAACTGATGCACCTGAGGATAAATAAACAGATCTCTACAGACAGTTGCCTCAAATGCCACAAGGGCAGAAGTGGCATTTTGCAGGTACCTGGTGAAGATGCAGAGCCATGGTGTTGCTGGGAACCAACCAGTCACCACTAAAATACCAACAGCGCAAAAAGTTGGCAGCAGGCTGAGCAAACCCAGCCCTTCTTACAATGATACACCTAGAGTGTTCTGTCTAAAAACTATTATCCCTTGGAAAAGTAGTTGACAACATTTTAAAGAGGAGAATCAACTACTTAACAGTACCCCTAAAGGTTTCACCCCATTTTAATACGCTCATAAACACAGCCAACTTCCACTCCCATTTTAAGAAATGTTTTACTGGAAGACATCTGTATGTAATATGTAACTTCTTGAAACAGTTTTAACTACTCATCCACTTTCACAGACAGTTTGTGGCATCATTGGATATGCTCCCATAAAGTGGCTTTGTGTTATTTCTTCAGGGAAAAAAAAAAAAAAAAGGAAAATCATAAAAGGAGTCCTGATTTTCAAAATGGGAACATTAGATTTGCATTTTATTTCAAATAAAATGAATGCATGCACATGCTTACCCAGTCAGTGTTCAGGCAGGGTTTGTGGTTTACTAGCCCATCTGTTTTGCCTACAGAGCAGTAAAGAGAACACAGCTCGCGTTAGCAGTCATAAATCTTTCTCTCTGTATCTTTGCTCCCATTGCAGACTCTCTAGGGATGTGGGTGTAAGCTTAAACCTGGGCTGGATGCAGCTGCAATGAGAGTGAGGGAACAGCAGAGCTCCCTGCATCACAGAATCCCTGGCACCCTGTAGTTCTAACGGTCAGGGAGAGGGTCTCGGTCCCCAGCACCACAGCACTCAGGCCAAACTGACTGAAGTCTTCAATGTATCCAAATAGTACGTGGTGCCACAAAATGCACTGCAGAGGTTGCTCTAGCTGCTAGTCCACTGTACTTGTGGGTCTCTACCAGCAGAGGGTGGCTGTAAGACTGTTTATACATTGCTTTAATGTTTAAAACACTTTCCAGGATGAATATTGAGTGTGATGGCCTTAATGCTTTCTTTATTTCCTAATCCTCCTGTTATCTTTAGTTAGAAATTATATGAAATTAAGTACTTTAAAAGATACTAATTCGAGCTTTTCCTCACTGTTCATTTTGCTTTGATGTTATTGATGAGAATAACCAATTATAATTCAATTTAGGAAGACAGGTTTGAGATACTGTTATTACTGATGGGGAGCTACTTCCATCTAGGACCAAAGTATTTGAAAGAAATAACTGTGTGAATAAGCTGTCAGTGTTGTAGCATTTATTAGGAATTGAAACCTAAGACACTAATAGTGAACAGAATTCATCTTTCTGAACTTCAGACACCCAACAGGTACCCAGTCTGTGCTGAGGCTTTCCTTACACTACATGGAGAGGACTGCACACATCCCAGGGTTGATTTCAATACCTCTTATCTTAATTTAGGAATCCAAGTTTACAGAACACAAGCTGTCAGGAGCCTGATCCCCAAAAAAAAGTTTGTGCATGTATAATTATTCTCATGTGGAGTCTGACTATGTGTGACAGTTAATGACTAGACAGTTAATTATGTGAGTAACTATTATGCAGGAATGGGCTCAATTCTTGTGCTTCTGTTACAGGAAGACTAATTTGTCTCGTGAGATGTCTGTTCCTTTCTGAAGTTAAACTAGCTCAAAGTTAGACTTCTACACATGTAGCTTAGATATGTCTCACCCCCTGTGTCTACAGGCTGGTGTTCCTAATATTGGGCAATACTCTTACTGGATTTTAGGGATCAGATTTCACGTGCAGTGGCATAAAGTGTGACCATTACTTATGTAATTAGTAGATAGTCATTAACTTTTCTGAAATCAGGGGAATTCCACATAAGAGCAATTGCACAAGTATGAGTAGCTCAGGCTGTTGTTGACTGGAGATCTGTTATGAAGCTGTACATAATAAAAGGCAGTGGTAAGTCATGATGGAAAAATTACCATGTTCTAATGTATAGTGATTTATATTCTCATATTAGGTGTTCTGTTGAGAATTCTACATGTATTTAAGAAGTGTCAAAAGGTTTGTACAAAAATTCCTGCCCTTGATTTACCACTCAGAACCTATGCTTTCAAAACTGAATTCCTATCTAAAACTCTTTGATTAATTAAAAAAAAAAAAAGTAGTACCAGCAGTCTTAACTATTTTATTTAACTATTTTAGAAGTACAGCACAGATGAGGCTTTAGTACCTACTACAGCAGTTAACATTCCTCGTTGCAGAAAGAGAGCAACCTAGTGACCAACTCAAGCAAAAGGTGGAGCAGAAACAGCAGATAACCTCTGGCTTTCCCTTCCACGAAACACAGGCAGTACCAAACACACACAGTTAGGATTCGCATCCTCCCCTTCTGGCCAAGCCTTTTGAACCATTTTCCAAACCCAGATCTATGGTGCAAGAAGGGTTTTTGATGTATTTGAAGGCAGAGAAATGCCATGAGAATGATTAAGGGATTAGAGGAACGAGGTCAGGAGGATAAGACAAGGTTATTTCAGATGTGGGGGCGTACTCATCACACCAGCGTATGCTGTGGCCCTTCTGGAACAATTTCCAGTCTGCAGAGCTTTCTGCGGGATTTGTGTGCCCAGCATTTGCGCTCTTCTTGAGGTTAATAACATGGAAAAATCTGATGTGTGATTCTTTGCTGTAATGACCTGTTAGTATACATATGGGCTTTCAAGTTATGGAAATTACCTATGATTTATGAAATAGCCTCTTCCTGTTTGCAGTGATGCAGTGAAATATTGAGTCATCTCTAATCCTTTATCCTTCCCTGTACAGGCTCTTTGTTGTTTGCTACCTGTCCCCTAGAATTTGGATTGATGATACTGGACAACAGTTTTCACTTGAATTTTTCACTTGAATTAGTCTCAGTTTTACCAGTTTTGGTAGAATTGCTGCCTTTTCCTGGAGAAAAAATTTGAGCTATGTCACTGTTAATCTGAATTATAATTTTAATATATTACAATAAATGGCTAAAAAATAAGCTGCATGTAGTTCAGGTTAAATTAATGAATTCTTGATTTTAGGGATTAATTACTTACATTCCCTGTAAGCTCTAGCTTTTGATTCCCTAAAGTGAGGTTAAATTATGGCAGTGATTTAGCCCTTAACTTTTTCACTGAGAAGGCAAACTCTGGTTTGCTTTTGGTTGTTTTGTTTTTCCACGTGATGACCATCTACACCAATAAATTAGGTGTGGGAAAGTCATCCTCTAGTATCATCTTGATAAGAGTAGGTTTTTGCTTTGTTAAACAGAGCCAAGAGATAAAGTATGTCCTAAAACTGTGTTGCAGGTCTGTAATTATCAAGACAAATTTATTCACATCTGTGATACTGTATCCATTGATACCCTTAATCTTACAATCTAGTTTAGCTCCTAACATGGGTTTGGTTGCATCTACTCAAACGAAGACTTGTATTTGTTGGGTAGTAATAAAATTCTGCTATCCATCCAAAAGTCTATTTGCCTATGAAAACCTGTCTTACAGATCACTGTCCCCTATAAAGATCTTTTCTTCCACCTATGCAAACACCTCTGGTTTTGTAGGATTTGTAATTTGTTTGTATGCCCTAACTGAATGCCTTGAGTGTGTCATGGCAGTAAACACTCCTGTCCCCAGCTTCTCCAGCATCCTCTAGGCAGCTTCCCACGTGACATATCAACTGGAAGTGATTTCTTCCCCAGCATGGAGACTGTTTCGTGTTGCACACCAAGGCGCCTAACTCTCCTTCCATAGCCTAATGAACCCAGGGGCCCGAGAAGAAGTTCTGGACTCAGCTGGAAGGTAGATACAGTGATGCTCCACCAGAATGTATTCCCCTGCCTTTTGGAGTGAGCCTCAAATGCTACTGAAATCTCAGCAGAGTGACATCTGCCCTTCATGGGCTGAAAAGGAGGAGATGAAAGCAGAACATAAATTCTTTCCTCAGGTTCTTACAGCTGGATATTTTATCCTTTCTCCCCATAATATAGCTGGGGCTTAGATAAAGCAGGTTAGATGTTCTTTCCTGTTCAGGGTAGCTTACTTTAGTGTTGTCTCTGAAAGCTTTGTGTTTGTCTGAAGAGCTGCATATTCAGCTACACAGTCTGACGGGTGTACTGACAAATAGCTGTAGAGCACAGAGCTATGTTGTTAATTCCTTTTTGCCAGTGAGACATTCCTATTTGTCTCTTGGACAGTATCCCAAGTCACTTACTGGTCTTGCCTATCACTGCTGATACAGTATGAATTCATGCATAATCTCTATGCCAGTTTTAAAGTCACTGTGCCTTCCTAGAACCTAGTCTTTTTTAGATATTGTCCCCCAGAGAAAGAGAAAATAAGGTCAAACAAGCTAAATTACATCAGTGGGGTAAAAGAGCAAATAATTTAGCAGGTTTGAAATGCAGCATCTTTGGATGTTGATAGTTTACAGTTGATTTGTCAAGGCACAGAATTTTGCAAAATCTTTGACAGGTAAAATCCAGATGCGATGTGATGTTTTTCTTGTTGAAAACAAGCAGTTGTCCAGCAGGTTGAGGGAGGTTCTCCTCCTCTACTCTGCACTAGTGAGACCACATCTGGAGTATTGTGTTCAGTTCTGGTCTTCCCAGTTCAAGGGACACAGTGAAATACTAGAGACAGTCCAATGGAGAGCTACGAAAATGATGGACTGGAACATCTCTCTTATGAGGAAAGGCTGTGAGCCCAGGGGCTCTTTAGCCTGGGGAAGAGAAGACCGAGAGGGGGTTTTATTAATGTTTACAAATATCTGAAAGGTGGTTGTCAGGTAGAAGGGGCCAGTCTTTTAATCTGTGCCCTGTGGTAGGATGAGAGGTAATGGTTGCAAGCTGAAACACAGGAAGTTCCACCTCAACATGAGGAAAAACTTCACTGTGAGAGGGATGGAGCACTGGAAGAGGCTGCCCAGAGAGGCTGTGGAGTCTCCTCTGGAGACTTTCAAGACCACCTGGATCTGTTCCTGTGTGACCTGCCCTAGGTGTTCCTGCACTGGCAGGGGGGTTGGACTCTATGATCTCCAGAGGTCCCTTCCAACCTTCCATTCTATGAATGTTTTAATGGCTATGCTCAGCTTTCCTAGTGGTATCTTACTTTCTCAGAGCAGAGATTTGTCACCACTTACTTGATTTGGATGAACTTTCTACCAAAATCAACATGGAAGGAATTGACAGGATAGACTTTAGCAACACAGAAACTGTGATGTGTTTAAAGTGAAGGCAGCTCAGAGGAGGTGGGACTGTAATGATTAGAAGTCTTTGCAGTTACCTCAGGGTCAGTTTTTCTACTGAATCAACACATGCTGCAGCTTCTACAACCATACATGAAAATACCATTCATTGCCCTTCTGCAACTGGGCATGGGTGGCTTGGAGCAGACGTGTCAGTCTTCCAAGGCAAATCAACTGTGCAAAATTTAGGTGTATGAAAAATGCTTTTTTTTTTTTAATATACAAAGATCAATCTTAAAGCAGTGGAGATGACAAGTTTCAGAAATCTAACTGAACACAAGTTGCCAGGACTCCAAGAACTGACTTAAAGCAGCACTGATGTCACTTCTCTCCTCCTTCTCCTCACTCTTCCCTGAAACACTACAACCAAAATTAATACTGCACCATGTCTTCCCAAGCCTGAATATTCACTCACACAGGGACAACATGAGACTTTTTAAAAGCCCCTTGATAACTGGAACAAGAAAACTTTGTTTAGTTATGAGTGGAATGTCCTCTTATAAAATGCCAAACAGCCTTGTGTTTTTTAGGTCAAAAGCTAACAAGATGATCTGTGAGCTCTTTCTTCTTCTTCTGTTCCTTCACAGTAAAAATGTGGAGTGCTTTAAAAATGCTGAGAACATGACAGTGATTGACAAGAAGGGATGGAAGGAGACACTGTACTGAGGAAATTTTAATTATTTTTATAAACCAAAATTGATATTGATGCAGATCTTGCATTTGCAATCTCCACCAGAAGCCAGGGCTAAGTTTTCTCAACCAAGACCCTTAGACACTCTGCCTATCACCCTTATGAAAGAACACCTAATTTGGTAAAAGCCCGGTGTGACTTCAAGGTGAGAGATCCTAAGAAATTAAACAGCTACCTGAACTACTTTTTTTTTTAACTATTTTTTTCAGTGAAAGCATTTCCTGGTTTTAGTGTGTATGCAGTGCATGCATGAGGCTGCTTTCATCATTTTTATTACTGGATCCATGGACTAGCGGATCCCCAAGCACTTGGATCTGGTTCCAGTTGGAAGTGGGTACACGACCACATTTCCACTGAATCAAGTATTTATGGTAGAGAGTTCATACAAGTTTTATAACAGCTGGTAGCTGATATCTGATCTGACATAAACCGACAATGTCACAGAGAGGTAGTAGCTATAATCACATTAAATATCTCAGTACTAAAGAAATTTTAACTGACAGCATGAGTTGAAGCTAGATCTGCATCTTAGATACTGGATTATGGCATATCTGGTCTGATACTAAGGACTCTAATGTCATATTTATTGTGTCATTAAAGCCACAGTCAGAGAGGAGGAGGGTAAACTGTGTATTTTACAGTTAGTAAACATGGAAAGCATTCTGCCACTGGTATGTTCTTAGTGAAACAGCCAGTGCTGTCTGAAAGCTGCTGTTGGAGATGATTCAACTATCATCTATTTACATGTAAAATCTTCAGAAGGGTTCTGTCTTACTGCATAGTGATGGCAAAGAACAACATAAAACTGCTAACAAGCATTAACAGGGAGATTTAGAAAAGATGTGGCACAGGCATTTGTAGAACTGTACTTTGGTGAGCTGAGCACAGGTACAGTTTTTGTCTGCTTGGGTCATTTAACTGGCCTAAGACCAAAATATACACTTAATGTTCAACAGCCACCTATGCCCAGTAACGACAGGGTCCTCCAGTGACATGTTAACTATGTCAATAAACTATTAGCTAAATAGTAGCTGGGTTTTTCTGGTTAAAGGAAAACTAGATCATCATTAAATTCTAAGAAAGGGTAAAAAAAAAAAAAGAGTATTTTCTTTCTATATGTAATCTGCCATGTTAACTTGGTGACTGGACAATTTGAATCTGATAATTTATTGACTTAACAAATTGCAGTCTAAATCATATAAAATACAGAGCATTGCTTTGTTTTTAATCAGTTTGGTCATATTGTAAGAATCAATTAATTAATGTGCTTTGTGAGATTCATGTTTGTTCACTCACCCTTTTTAAGCAACCCATACACGGGACACAAGATGTGTTTACTTCATCACACTGTGACCTGGCTCACAAACTCTGGAGAAAGCATACAGAAGTTCTGAAATCACCAGCCTCTTTGGTCTGTCTCCAAAGTGACTACCTTCATCCCTTACATTACACAGGCTGTAACATCACTGATTAAAAAACAAAACAAACAATAAACCCCCTCCCCCCCTCCAAGCACAAAAAAACCATGAAACTGAGAGTGTAGCTGTTTATAAATTATAAAATTTGTCTCACACTATGGATGTGCTAATGTGCCTTCATTCAGCCACATCAGTCAACGCGAGACACGCAGCTGACAAATATATTCACCTCTAATGAACACCCACCTGGATCCACAGCTGGTTGGAAACAAGATGAGGTAGGTAGTTACACAGAGCATCATACTGACTACTGCAGGGCAAAAGAGACAGAGCCATCGGGCCTCATTTTCTAGCCTGCAAGGATGGTACCTGACCTGTTTGATATATAATAAACCACACGGGGTGGTGTTTGGCACTACAGAGGAAGGCTGTCCCTGTCTTGTCTTGGCCACTGCAGCTGTGGTCAGACCTGGGGAAGGGCATGAGATGCCCTTCTTTGGTGCAGTTAAGCACAATGAGTTGGGTGAACCATTTTAGGAGCAGGATAGGACAGAAAGAAGCATTTGAAAGAAAGGATTTGCCCTACAGAGAGTTAATTTAGAAACTTTTTGTTCTGCCTCACTTATTTTTTTTTTAAGTGGTCCTTTATGTTTTAACAAAGTCTGATTTCTGAAGTTAAGAGCTTTGTATTTTGGGACATTTGTTTCAAAAGGGAAAACTGGAGGGAGGTCCACCTCAAAGATCTGCTGACTCGTATCAGAGTGCTAATATCTTTATACTCATTTATTACCTCCAAAACAAGGAGGTGCCTGCCTTTAAGTGTCTAGCAGGATTATGTGAGTTCCTTAATTAACTGATGAAAATTGTATTCCCCTGCCCTGTGATTTGCACCCTTACAAGGCAAGAATAAATTGCAGAACATAGTGATTTGAATTTAAAACCACTACTAAACTTTGGCCTGGAAGCATCAAGTTGTTTTCCTGATCATTTACATTTACACAAGCAGAGTACAGAGGTAGAGAGCAATAAAAAGACAAGGCAAAGGAGAAAGACTCATAAAGCACCTCAGCAGAGCTAACTTGTTGGGCTGTATTAATCAGTCTGGTATTTGCCCTTTTAATGTTTGTGTCTTTGCAAGGTTTGCAGCGTGGGGCCCTTTATAATAGATGTGGAGCTTGAACAAAGCATATTTGCTGGTCCTCTACTTATTTACATGCTGGTGTGTAATTTTTACAGTTTTACATAGTGTGAGTGAAACAGATAGGTTCCTGTGTCCTTTCTTACTCCTGTGATAGAAAGAGCAAGGAGAGAAAGGGCAAAAAGAGAAGCCAGAATTTCTACTAACAGGGGGGAAAAAAAAAAGGGCAGATTGAGAGAATCTAAAAAGTTGGTGAGGGGGTTTTTTTGGTTTTTTTTTTTTTTTTTTTTAGCAGTCTGCTAATGCCAGTTTATTGCTGGGCTCTGCTGCAGTTCACCAGCTCATCAGGATGTATATAATCTGGTTATTTGCTGTATTAACTTGGAGGTGGGGTGATTTGAATCTATTTCAATCTGCTAATTTATTGTCTTAACTCAAATTGCAGTCTAAATCATATAAAATGTGTATACGTACAGATTATAGAGGGTCCGTTTATTATGGAGCTAGATTCTGGCTCCTTTCATAGCACTGAAGTGGTTAATTAGACACAGAAGTACATGACCTTCACCCTTTGTCTTAAAGTATGTTTTAAATGATGTCAAGTTAACCCCAAAACAGTATTGTCTCAAATAAACCCAACTCAAAGCAAGAACTGATCATGACCAGACTAGTAAACTGTCCCAATCTCTACCTCACTTGGCACATCTCCAAGCAGTGATTCTCACAGTATATCCCAAATTACCAGCTGCTGCCAATGTAAAGAGAATGGCTTGTTAATTCATTATGGATTGTTTATGACTGACAATACTTCATGCAAGTACTTTTTGGACAAACATGGTGCTGCAAAGAGACGGGGATATTATGAAGCTGTATGTTCCTACAGCATGCAGATAAACTGTAGCTGGAGTTATTTCCTTGCCAACAACTCAGGCAAATGGACTGTAAAAGCACTAGGGAATTAGCCCAGGATTTTTATTATGGTCTTGAAGAAGAACATTGTGAGGACATTTTCAAACATCTCCACTTAAGTCAGCCAGTGAGTAGTGCCTATGGAGTCCTTAAAAAGATTGTACTTCAGTTTGGCATTACTTGGGCTCAGCTGGAAAGGTGAGAGCTTTAGGCACCACCAGTATGTGAAGAATGGCTTCATCTTGCTTTTATCTCTTTGACTTGCAGCCTTGGAGAGCAGGCTGTCAGGCACAGATCTGCTGCAGGGTCTGTCTTTAAAAGCCATATTCTCTGTCCCCTCCATGTTCCCTGCACCAACACACCACCATTGCACTGGTGTGATGAGCAGGGTTTACTCAGACCACTGATGAAAGAAGTGTTAGTGGTTCACCTAGCACTTGTGCAGGAGCCCTCAGATAGGGTCTGCAGGGGTGCTGTGGTTTCACGTTCCCCATCCCACCCACCTCCCAGGTGCTTTCCACCTCTTCAAAACTTTTGCAGCACAGAAAAGGCAGTTTTCTCTTCATATATTGAAATAACTACTTTGCTACAACCAAAGTAGGATGATTTTCCAAGAATGGTGGATGGTGGCATGTGTATGCAGCTACAAAGCTTTGGGGATACCCTGGAGGTGGATGCAGACACAGCATTCCAGCTTGGAAGTCCTCAAGAACAGCATAAAAGGTGTATAATCATGTCCTTCTGCTTATTCTATCCCTGTAGAAGATGAAGCTATGGGTCATATGCTTAATATTAAACGGACTAAACAGGTCACTTGGTTTCTCTTTAATTCTATTAATCTTACAAGATACAGAAAAGGCTTAAGGCAAAAACTGTTTGGTACTGTAAAGGGTTAAGGGGAGCAGTTGTGTGCTTGGCTGTTTTGTGATAATGACAGCTGTCCCCTGGAAACGTTGGGTGTGCAGAGAACTGACACTACTCTGCCAAGCAGGTTTATGCCTCCTTACTACATATCTATAACAATCTCTGGGAGACAATTAACATCGTAGCAGTAGGAAGAGTCAGACTGTGGTTAAACCTTCCAGCCCACAGACAGTAACAGGAAAATCCTGTTTGAATAATCAAGGAGGAGCTTATTCTGGATATCAAGAGATAACATGCTGATAATGCTGCAGTCCCTCCACCCTCTATATGGTTTCTCTGCTTTAAGTGGCTGCAAAGTCCAGCCCACTGTGGCTCTATTTTTTAAATTATTATTTTTTCAATATTTTATACTGGAGGGCTGTCCTGGATAGGATAAGGAGAGATGGGTTTATTGGAAGCGTTTCTGCCACTGAGCTAGCAACAACTTTATTTGGTAACCACACAAGCTCAAGTCACTGTCAAAAATGACTGTTTTCTGACCTGTGCATGGGTTTTCTTGACTGAAAATTAAAAAGGGAAGAGATGCATTGATTGGAAGATGAAGAGAGGTGCATGCTATCCAGCAGGGGAGTGGGAAAGGGGAGAGTGTCTGGTTTAGCCCCTATTCAAGGTGCTGTGAGTGTTAGCTTTGCTGGCACACAGTTGTGGTAAGAGTTAAAATGCCATTTAGACCAGATTTGCTCTTCTCAAGAGAAATGCTGGAAACCTTTTGTAATACATTACTCACACAAAGGTTTTCCACAATACAAAGCTATCATTGGGTTAGTAGTGTAAGCTGAACCTTAAAAATTGATACTTTCAGGTAAGTGAGAAGAGGTTTTTTAGTCAAGAGTATAACATTTCTTCCCAGAAAAATGCCCCCCCCAAGGCACAATATCGAATTCCATTCATGAACCTTCCTTCTGATCTAACAGAAGAGCTAGAAAGAAAGAACACCACCAACCTTATCTACTGACTTCGGGGAAAACTACTTTTCATCTTATACTCAAACCACACATTTTCTGATGGACAGTGTCCTTTTGTTAAAAGAAAATCTAGACCTTTTCTTTTAATTAAAAAGACATAACACACATACATATATTTTTTAATCCCTTGTAAATATTTGACAACATTTTTTCTTTTTTTTTTTTTTATCAGTAGGTAACAAAGGCTTTAGTAGTTGGCAACATCAACTTATCTGAAAAAAATCTTATCAAAACAATAGACATCCTTGTATGGGTAAGAAGATACTTAGAGAGGAAAAAACCACTGAAGATGCCTGCTTCAGTAGGGCTTTTGTCTCACATAACAGTCCCATAAGCAAAGCAGCTGAAACTTCCATAGCGTTGGTGTGAAACTGGTTGTGTAACTGTACTCAGAAAATATTTATCGGTGATTCACAGGCAGAATAGAGTGATGCACCTGCAGGGGTCCATCTTGGGTCTGCTTCCATAAGAAGTAAAGGAACAGCTCTTCCTTTTCAGAGCTTAGTGTTCACGTTGCCTCTATTTATTTGTTTTAATTTTACAGTATTAGTGCAGAGATCAGATGCTTCTGTGCTAGTCAGATCCTCAGTCACTGTGAGCATGCAGTTGTGCAGGCTGTAAATTCACTATGTAAATCACTTCCAGCATTTCTAGTAGGTTAATGTAAGGACTAATCAGCCAGGCTAGCTGCAGTCGTGTTCAACACAAATACAACCTAAATATTATTTAACTACATGGAATTTACTCACCAAGTTCTTGGACGATTGACTTGCTAAAGGTGGACGAGAACTTGGTTCATTCAGACACTGCTGCAGACTCCCATTCATCCCATACTCATTGGCATCCATCCCATACTTGCTGAAAAAGGTTGTAAAAGGGTTTGTTGTTGCAGAAGGAACAGTTGAACTCCCAGATCCAAACAACAGAAGTGTGGTTGAGAGGGGTTTGGATTACACACTGGACTGGTAGGTTGCATAGACAGCAAAAGTCAGAGTGAGAAGGGTTTACAACTCATACAGACAGAATCCTCTTCATTTTGTGTGTAGAAGAAGTGTACCAGTAGTTACACAGCTTAATGTCACATTTTAACACAGAGTTCCCAGCACCATGCATAAACAGAGTCCAAATGTTGTGAGTCCCTCCCTGCTGTGGTTACCCAGTGATATCTGTGCCAATAGCTGCTGCTACCCACGGGTAGGAACGGCCAAGGAAATCTGAAACACCAGGGGATCTTTTCCAGGTTAATTCCATGGTGTTACATGACTGCATTCTTTATCAGTCAGAAAGCCAGCTACCTCCTTGGCGGCTGTACTGCAGCAAGGGACAACTGGTGGAGCGTGATGTGATGTGATAGGAGTGGGGTTGGGTAAAGGAAGAGTTTTTCCCATTATCTTTTTGAAAAATGGTTGACAGAGGCTTGCTAGAGTTGCCCCTCTCAAAAAAAAAAAAAAAAAGAAAGAAAAAAAAAAAGAGAAAAGAAAAAGAGGCTCTGAAGCCAAGTGTTTTGAAAATACAATACACTTTAGTAAACATGCCTTTAACTCTCTAGGTATGAGTTCCAGCTAATCACAGCTGCTTTCCTTTGAGCCACCAGTTTACTTGTAGGGAAGGCACAGAGAGCAGGCTGGCAAAAATGTGAATTATTTATGTTCCTGCTGAAAGCATAAGTCTTGTCATTAGAGCCTTGCTTGATTGAATGGATCTGCAGAGGTAGTTTCTGTAGCAACCCAGAACCTTGCCCAGCAAAATGTCACCCAATCACAGGTAACTCAGAACAGTAATAAATATTTGCCCGGGTAGCTGAAGATGACACAGAAGTGCCAGAGTAAAATATATCTGAGTTTTGAGTCCTTCAATTTCCTAAGATGTCATTTCAGAAGGCGAGTTGGTGGCATGTCAGCTTGGGTACCAGTTAACAATCTACTTGTGAACACAGGGGGGTTTGAGAGACTACACAGGTTTTTGTTGGAACTCAGCTAGGCTTTGGCACCAGGAACACAAGCTGCTGTGGTCAGGCCCTTACAGCAGCCCAGCTAATTAGAGTCAGTGTGATTAAAGATGTGGTTCCCAAAAGCCTGCCATCACATCTTTGGGTGTTATATCCACATACCAAATACTGGGTTTGATATTATAGTCCAAAATATTTCAGAGATCTGGTTTTTATGTCATGGTATTTTAGCATAGATTGACAAAGGCAGGAATATGTGGATTCAACAGTTTCTTCCCTATCTCTCCTTAGCCTTTGATCCTGCCTCGTTGCTGTTTGTAGTCTGTCTGCCCTCTGGTAAAGACGAACCCATCAGAATGAAAATGTCACAGTAATTACAAGCTGTCAGGACTATATTCAAAGCTCTGAAGGGCAATATAGGCTAAGATATTAGTCTAGCCATATTAAACATATTTTTCAGTATGTCAGCATTTGAATTTTTCCTAATTACCAACTTATCAAATGTTTTTTTACTAAATATATTCAGCTTGTCTTAAGAATTCTGAGGCTGTGGAACCTAAGCCATATTAGAAAAGTTACACTATGCAGAATTTCATATATACAGGAATGTTAGTAGATGATTCCTTCTTCATGCCTCTCCAATTCAGCCCTATTCACCAGCAGACACTAGAAGAATAAACTGCAAAATAAACTTTCCTGTGTCTGTAATTCCAGTGTTTCTTACATTTTTACTTTATGAATAAAATTAGGCTCTCCACATTCAGGGTAAACTGGGTGCTTAGGTCTAAATGGGAGATAATCCAGATATAAAAGGCTTATGGTTATTTGGTCAGAGGTCACCAAGGTACAACTCTAAATGGGAATAGAAGTGAGAGAAGCAGCATGAGACCTGTGTGACCTAGACAAGGAGTAATCTGACTAGCAGATAACGGCAGCCAGGTTTATATTTAAAAGTTTTGCTGACTTAGCAGTACCAGGACTATAACAATATCCACCAATCAATACAGCTTTGCTGGCAAAAACCTGCAGACATACTTCCAACGGCAAAACATCCTTTGCCGTTCTGATATGAGCAATACATAGTTAATAAAACAATTTAAATTGGATTCTGCCTCTAGGAGCGTTCACCAGCTCTTCCACTGTAGCTATATTGGCAAACTTTCTAGTCGAGGCTGTTCTACAAATCAGCCAGCAAAGAGTGTGAGGCTGATGACAGCAGAGCTGCTTTGGAGGCTTGAGGAAGAAGAGTGTAAAGCTTTTCGCCCTTTGGGAGGCCCACAGAGAAACACTGTCTGCTTCCTTAAGTGAATCTCGGCTGGAGAACAAAGGACTTCACCTCACACGCAGAGGGATAATTTACATCTCATTAAACCAATATTTAAAGATCTATGCTGTGTTTGTTTCTTTAAAGTCTGTGTTTTTCTTATCCAAACATGTCAAAAAGGATGCATTTTAAGTTGGGGTTTTTTTCCCTTTTCCATAATGAAAAGCAGCAAGAACATTTCTGGGTGCCTAGAGATCTCCCCCCCCATCTTTGCCTAGATATAAAACAGTTTAAAGGAATTTTAGTAAACTTCCCAAGAAAATTCACCCAAGTATTTTCAAGTAGAACTACAGATGTTTTGGAATATAATAAACTCGTGAAAGTCTTCTTACCTTGATATATTTTCTCAACTATCCAGCAAAACTTCTTTAATTCTCACTTGCTGATGATTCTCAAGCCAAGTGCATAGGTCTAGTCTAGAGGCTTTTTAGTGGGTTTTATTCCAGCAAACTCCCTCTCTGCATCTGTTAAAAGAAACAAACAACTCCAAACCTTTAACTAAGAGCTATGTCAACTGGGCTAGGAAGCATTTCTAACTAATAATTTCAGCAAAGCTATGCTTTTGATAGGAGGTGGTTTCAAGAACACGTATATGAAGCATGTATTTGCAGGCACAGATGAATCCACACTCTGCACATATTGCTGGTACCACGCAATTCCTGTAATAATAAACAACTTTTCATTAGACTGCCCAAGGACAGACTCGATGGGCATTTCTGTGCCACTCTTAATGAGCTGTTCCAAGAATTGTTTAGAGCGTGGAGTGTTCCCACAAATTATTGGCATGGGGGCTTCATGAGCAACTTCTCTCTGAGAGCCTGTTAACCTTGCTGAGGTACTACCTGTCTCGTACAAAGGCCAGTAAAGATAAACCATAACTAATTTATATATATAATATACTGAAACACTGGATCTGCTCAGGCACGCAGGGTGTACTCAGTCTCAGGGAGATGGGTGTGTTGTGGAGGGTAGCAAACTGCTTCGCCTTGCATCAGGCTCAGTCCTTTTCTGGTTAGTAAACAGCAAATCTGGTTTTGAGGGTGCCCTTGGACCACGATACCCTCATCAAAGTAGTTCTGCTCGTATTATTGGTTTTGCTCCTGTAATTAGTACAAACGAGCATTCTATCTTAGAAATACAGTCATTTGAGGAGGAGCTAGATTTCCCCACCCCCACACTTCTCCCCGAGGATCAGAACAATATGTACTGGTTTTGGCAAATAAACTAGGTTTACATTATGGCTTGATTCCTAGTACATAATTAATATTCTCCATGGACAGCATGTCTGCAAATAGCTGGCTAATTACACCAAGAGAAAGTTTTGGAAGTCCCAGCTTTGGTTGGCCGGAGACAGAAACTTCAGTTTCATTTTCTTATCTCGTGGAGACTCACTGTAAAGGCGAAGTGGTGTGTACAAAGTGCAGCATTTTGAGGCTTACAAGAACAAACATGAACATACAATTCAGTGGGCAAATAAAGGATGCTGTTGTGTTTCCTGTCCCCCGTTCCCTATTTTGAAGGTCATGTTTTTCAGAAAGGGGGTACAAATAGGAACACAGAAACTAAAATACAATTTTTTATCCACGTAAAATAGAAATTTTTTTCCTGCTATATTTGTGAAATAGTTATGTCAAAAATTTTATTTACATATATATATAATTTTAATTTTTAAAATTATCTCACAGAATGTGTTTTTCAGTGTATTTTAATGAAGCATTCACCCATGGCTCACTTTCAAATGCCAACAGTTCTCCACAGTTAATAAGTAATATGCAGCAGGGTGAAGGAATGGCTACACTTAAAATGCTTTGCAAGCAAGTTAACTTCCACGGGGTACCTTTGGGCAAATCTCATGACCAAGAGCAGGTTTTGTTAGTTTTGACTATACCAGCTCTCTCCTACTAGCATAGCAAAACAGGAGAAACACTGCTCCTGGCTCCATTTAGGCCTAAAAACACTGGTGTTAAGGGAGACCAGTTAAAAGGTGCAAGACAGACATCAGAGAAGCAGGGAGGCCAGGATCACTTGCTGAGACAAATGAATTCCCATCAGGCAGGGAAAATTCCTCGTGTCTTGGATGAACGGGCACCAAGCAACATGCTGTCACCCCCGGGGCACATCGGCCCGAACGGCTCCTGGGGCACAACCACTCCGGAGGAGCACAAGGCCGGGTTTCACTTACTGGGCTACATGAGTGCTGCGGCCCGTACCGGTACGACTCGCTCCCCTGGAGCGAGGGGCTTCTCTGATGCAGGACTGCCGGCAAACAACGTTCCCCGCTCTCCTGGAGCCAAGAGGCCGTTCCCCAGGGCAAGGTGGGGGTGCATTTCGCAGCCGCCCGGCAGAGCTCACGGCTAGGCCCCAGGCCCCTGCAGGGCCACTGGGGCAACGGCGTTGCCACGCCAACGGCTAAACGAGCGCGGGGCGGGGCGGTGGGCAACGACTGACCCAATAGCGGGGCAGGGGCGGGTCACAACGGAGGGCTCGGCCAAAGGCGGCATTGCGCGGGGACACCAATGACAGCTCGGGGCAGTCCGGGAAGGCGGTAGGAAGGGGAACAGCGGGTTGGGGGGAGGGGAGGAGGGAAACGCAACCAATTGCAAGTCGGGATGTCGGGGCGAGAGCGGGGCTTTAGCGCAGGAGCCAATCAGAGGAGACGAGGGGCGGCCTTAGCCAATCAGAGGCTGCTGTTGTGATGGATGAGCCAATGGCGGGCTGAGCAGACGCGGCGCCGGCCAATCAGGATGCAGTTGGGGAACAAAAGGGGCTTTCCAAGCCGCCGGCCCTTTTCCTGAGAACAATTTCACATGACGCAACTGTTGGAGGAAGAGCGTTGCGAACCGTAGACGCCGCCGCCATTTTGTGAGCGTTGAGACTGAGTCGGCGGCGGGTGAAGGAGCAGCAGCGCGGCCGGCAGCACCACAGCCAACGGGAGCCGCAGCCCGGAGGATGCGGTAGAGGAGCCCAGCGGCAGCGGCGGGGGGGGCGGCATCGCTTGGCGGCGGCGGCGGCAGGGGATCGCGGGGAGGGGGCTGTCGGTCGGTGGGTCGGGTCCTGGTGCGGGCCCCGGTCGGAGAAACATGTCGGCCCCGGAGAGCAGCGCTGGTAGCAGCGAGGCCCGGGAGGACGCGTGCCGCGATTACCAGTCGTCGCTGGAAGACCTGACGTTCAACAGCAAGCCGCATATCAACATGCTGACCATCCTGGCCGAGGAGAACGTGCCCTTCGCCAAGGACATCGTCGCCCTGATCGAGGCGCAAATCGCCAAGGTTTTTATATTCCACCGACTACTACTCCTACCTATACTGTTGGGGGGATCGGCCGGGGCAGCGGGCTAGGGCGGCCTCGGGGGCTAGGAGGAAGGGAGCGGGGGAGATGGCCCGGCGAGGGGCGCGGGTGGAGCTGGGCTGAGGAGGGGCGGCTGAAGGAGGGTAGAGGAAACAGGGCGAGTCAGCGAGGCGGAGGGGTGTAAGAGAGCCCGAGAGACGGGAAATAGGGCAGAAGAGAGGCTCGGGGGGAGGCAGCGGGCCGGATGGGGTAAGGAGGCCAGCGGTGGGGTGGGTACAACTGGGTTTGGGCGGGGAGGGGTGGGGGCGCGGCGAGGCAGGAGGTTCAGGGGACGTGGAGGCAGGGGTGGGGGCTAGTTAGGGGGCGAACAGAGAGAGCAGGATTCAACGGAGCAGAGGGTGCCGGGGACTCGAGGCGGGGTGGGGAGCGCCCCGGCCGGGGCTGTGGGGAGAGGGCCAGAAGGCTGGGGGTCGCTGTGGGGGAAGCAGGCGGAGGGAAGCGTGTTTCAGATGGGAGTATGGGGCGAGACGTCGGGGCTCCTCCTTTAAACTGAGCTTAAGGCTACTCCTATCCTCCACCCGTAGGGAGCAGGGAACTCGAGGGAGGGGAGCAGCCCCCACACCACCCTGTTCATAGTAGTGGAGGGTTTGGGACTTTGCACCCCAAAAAGCTCTGGGAGGGCAGCGTGGCTCGCGATTTAAGCCCCGCGTAAATATCAGACACAACATGGCGGCCTGGCAGTGACTGGGCAGCAGCACCTCGCCCTTGTAGCTGGGTTTTCCACCTATATGGAGCCAGTACTCAGTGTCTCAAGTCTGGTGTCTAAACCTTTGCATTTAGTGTTTCAACAATAGATAAATATTGCGATGATTAGAGAGGGCCTGACTGAGAGATTTGTGGAGGGTTGGGTTGTTTTGTTTTTTTTTTTTTTTTCTTTTGGTAGCTTAAAGGACTGAAAATAGGAATTGTGTATAGCACGGAAATTGTCCAGTTTTGAAGGGCTAGTTATAATGACTTTTAAGTATGAGTTAAGGTAAGGCTATTCTCCCAGTGCGGTCCCTGTGAGATATTAATTGGGGGTGAGGGGTGGAGGGGTGGCCAGCCTTATCTTACAGAGAAGTTTGTGGGTGAAAGGTGATCATCTGCTCCGGATAGAGAAGTGTGTGTGTGGTGATGGGGGTTGTTTTGTTGTGCCTGATAGAGAAAATTCTGTGGGTTTGGGATAATCTGTTTGGCTTTCAGGTGATCTGTGCCCTGAGTAATGTGTTTTGTGTGCATTCAGTTATTTTGGCTAGAGAAGTTTATTGGTTGAGGATGGGGAAGAAGAAATTGTCTCTGATCGTAGAAACTGCAGCAGCCTGTAGGATCCTAACATGGCGTCTGAAAGGCACATGATATAAAAAGAAGGGAAAGAGGAGGCTCCCTCTGAGCCCAACCCAGTCAGTTGCTGACATCAGTCAGCCACAGCACATGGATGGGGGTTTACAGCACTTTTTTAACGAGGTTTTTTTTAAGGAAAGAGTTCTTCTCTCAATCCTCCCCCTATTCCTGACAGTTACCCCTCCCCCGTTGTTTCCCTTGCTCCCTCTGATCTCAGGTGTTCAAAGGCTTTTTTTCTTTGGCTTTAAATCGTGGTTTATAATGGTGAGAATTGTACTATCTAATGATGGGGAGGGAAAAGGATCTCCTGAGTTACTAAATCTATCTTTCTATCAATGCAGGATGGCTTTTTAGTGTTCCACAGACCTTTTCCAGTCTAGTTTTAAATGCTGCCAGTGGCTGAGTTTTGCCATTCCTTGGGGATGTGGCCTCATTAATAGATCTCACCATTATATCTCCTAAAGGGCAGTGGATATGTGTAAAATAATTTGTGAAAAATATGAATGCTGTCTTTTTTTCTTTTTTTCCCCTTCATTTCTGGGTGATTTAGAGCCTGCCCTTAAGTGTGGTTTTTTATATTTTTTTTAAGATGTCTTAAATCTTGTATCACTGGGTAGTTTTGCCTAGTTACTGTTTGTGACTGTGGTTTATTCAAGGCAAGTTTTCAGCTGTTTCTGGGAAAGTGATCTCCTTTACTAAGCCACTTTTAAAAAGTGTTGCCTGGAGACAGTTTGTTTAGTGTAAAACATGAGTGGTCTGCTTTACAATTTAATAAATGGTTCTGAAATGTGTGACTGGTATTATAAAATTTGTAAATAAAAAGTGTGAAATATGTATTTGTCTTTTTATTTACCATTGTATAGTGCAGAATTTGTTTCCAAGACCTATTTTGTATACAAGGTTGTTTCTTTTAAACAAATTTTTGCACAATTTTGTGACTTGGGGTTGAATTGCCAGATGCTATTTTAAACTTGAAACCTTTTAGGAAACTAATAAAAGAGAGCCACACATTTCCAACAATAGCTTTCCTACATTTTTTGAAGGAATTGTGGGATTTCTGTAATGAAGTCTTGAATATTACGCTGCTGAGCTCAGAGTTAGTGTTCTTCTGTGTTCTGGTGATTATGCGTCGCCTCCCTACCTTTGGTTAGTGTCATGTGGGCATCTTGCTAGGGGATGCTGTATAGGCTGCTTGAAAACAAAATACATTAAAGTCTGGGGTTCCCTTTTGTGGTTATTGGAATATGCACTAGATACCTTGACATAAAAACATTTCCAGAAGAGAAGACTTAAATATTCCAACCCTATTTAAGTCATGGTTCTTAAAATGTGACACCTGAGTAGCTTATATTGGAAGTATGGTATGCTGCTAAACATCTAGTTCTGTCCTGTGGTTTGAAGTAGGCGTCCTTACTGGATTATGCTGTTTCCACGTGTGATTATTTTTAACAGTCCGATGCACAACGAAAGTGACAGTTAAAGTTGATACATTTTCTTTGCTACTAAGCATTTCCCCAGCATCTCAACCGTGAAGCTTAGTTGGGTATAGTGAGGTGCTTCCATACATTGGTGAAATGGAAGAATGTTAATGCTATGGCAGTAGTTCTTGGGCCTAGGTACTGCTGAGACAGCTCTTTGTTTCCCAAACAGCTGACTTGAAAAGTCAGAAAGGGTGCACTGTTGCTTTTTTTTATAAAGGAAGGCTTTTAGAACTTAGTGTTTGTGATGTGCCCTTGTGCAGACTGTTATGAAGAAGAAACCAGTATTCCAAAGCCATTTTAATATTAAATAGCTGTAGGCCCAGTCTTTGATTTCCAAGACGAGACACCTTTATTCTAACATTTGCATATTATTTTGTTTACAGCTCAGTATTATGTTACAGTGTAAGATAGGCTTTTAACATGCTGCAATTAATTTTAACTTGACTGCATTTTTCTCTCTTTTTACATACAAAATACGCCACCTGCCTGTTCTTTTTTTTTTTTTCAGTGTGTTCAAAGGCAGTGACCCCCCCACCCCTGCTACCCCCAACTAACAAGAAACTCTGCCCTATTCAATATTAAGTTTCAGGTTATAGTAAATAAATACATGTTTAAGGGCAATGAAACATGATTTACCCATATAAAAGTAGTATTGACATGGTGCTCTTCTGTGAACCACCTTAAAGGGGAAGGAATTAAATCTAAAATTGTAAAGCAAGAGCACTTCCACACACGTGCCTGGATGGTGGGGCTGTAAACTAAGGTGCTGTTAATTAACCTAGTAACCTATCCTGTTTAAAATAAGCAGTCAGTGAAGTTATTCTGGTTTTATCCTGAGTTTACCAGATGGTGAATGGGACTTAGTGTTACAAGTAGATGCTCTTCTAAGGGGATCATGGTCAACACACAGTCTGTGGTGGTCTCTTTCATGTTGTCCTCTTCAACAAGTCTGTGTGCTTGCTGATGTTTTCTGGAACTTTGCTGTGCCTTCTGCTTTGAAAGCCAGTGGTGGGCGTTAAAATCACCTTGATTTGGGCCAGTGGTACTTTGTGTACATTAGAAGTTGCTGTAGTGGTCCAGTGTCACCCCTTATTTCGCACAAACTTCCAACAAGTTTTTAAAGTGGATTTAAAACAAACAAACAAATGAACAACCAAACCCAAACAACAAAAACCAAGCCTCCTGTTATAGCAAAGATGTGTCCAGAGTTTGAAGACTCCCTTCTGTGAAAATCATGATTGCAGTTCCTGAGCTTGTGCATTTTCCTGGTCCAGTAGATGATTGAGTTTTGTCTGGATTTTGAACTTTGTTCTGACTGTGCGTTTTTGCTTCCACTCTACAAATCTGAACTGTCACTACAAGTGTGAAGAGAGAATGGGACTCCATGTGTTTGGATTACAATGGAATAGTTGCAACCTTTTCTACATGTAGTTTATGAAAAGACTGTGATACTTAACATAGAATCTACAGCTACAGAAGTTCACTAATTTGGGCTCCTTGCCAGAAGTCTGATTTGTGTTCTGTGAAATCCAGAAAAAGAAGCATTTGGGAGGTTTGAATTATAAACCATTTTTTTAGAAGTTCATCCTTGAAGTGCTAACAGTGGTTTCCTGCTAACTTACAAGTTCCTTTCTCAACTGGGTTTTGAAAGGTTACGTTCAATACACTAGTGGCAATGCTGTCTTGTGGGCTGCTTTTTTCTTCCTTTTTTTTTTTTTTTCCTCCTTTTTCCAAAGCTTTGATATGCGAACAAAATAACCTAAGGTGTTCCTTTTTTTTTGTGTGATAGACCCACTGCATTATACCTTGAACTGAGTATCAATTTTCCAGATTAAGTTTTTGTATAAACAAATTCCAAGCCAAATCCCTTGGTGTTTATAGTGGCTACCAAAAAAGAGAGGTCTGTATTTCTGGGATTGGTAACCCCTTTATTTACAAAGTTTAAAATACGTTTTTGTTGTACTAAACTTCTCAGTTTCTTCTTATTACTCCAGGCTCCTGCATCAGAGAAGCTCCCTGTTATGTACCTGATGGATTCAATTGTCAAGAACGTGGGAAGAGAGTATCTTACTGCATTTACTAAAAACCTAGTTGCAACATTTATTTGTGTATTTGAAAAGGTATATACACTTTAAGAAAAGTTCTGTATTCTAAGCAAAATTTGTTCCTGGTAAAATAAATACATGCTTTCTGTTTTGGGTTTTCTTGGGTGATGAACTATACAGATGGGGTTTTTTTTATAAATCTTAGTACTGTATCTATATGGTGAAAGATTATTCCTGCTGATATCAAGCATGTAAGTTACATGGTAGCTGAAAGATGCAAAGTCTTGATTTCATTTGGTTCATAAATGTCTGTAATTTTCCTATCCAGGCAAGATTTTCCAGTATTTTGGTTACTGATTGCTTACCTGGATGGCCTTTTTGTAACATACAGACCAATTGATTATGAATTGTTGGTTTATTTTTAAGATAGTAAATAGTCTTTATGACAAGAATAGACTGAGAATCAGTTTGTTGTGGATTTCTTTGACCTTCTCTCTCCCATAGTTAGATTTGTTTGATTTACTTAATTAGTGATGGGCAAAATAAGTGCTTAAACTGTGAAGAGTGAATAGTGCTGACACCTGATTCTCTCCTGGTGGTCTGTGATTTAAAAAAAATACTAGGGAAGGAAAGGGTCTTAGAGTGTATTGCTATATTATGTTACAAATACATGTTATAATTTCATTCAACATGGAAAATTGCTGCCGTATCTTTTTAACTTTTGCTCTTAATCTTTAAACCCATTGAAGTAATTGTGCGTATTCCTCAGCGAGAAACGCAAATCCAAGTCCAGATTATGAAAGGCTGGACTTGAATGGGTTTAAATTGGATTAGAAATGAACTGTTAACTTCTGTGGTTTCCTCTATGCTGTAAGAAAGTGGCTTTTCATATAAATAAGATGAATGGAGCTTTTGTGTATTTATCATTACATATCAGTGAGGAATTGAGATTCCAGTACACTTATATATGTTTTTTCAAATGTAAATGCATGATGAACTAAGGAATAGATTGTAATAATGACCACAGAAGACTTAAAAGTCCTATGTGTAGAGTAGTTAGGTAGGTAGACACTTGTATTTTCAGTATTAAATTGTGAATGTTTGTTTACTGAGTTGTGTTTAATGTCGCAGCTAAAGCTTTGGATAGCAACTCATTTTCAGAGTTCTGTAGACTGTCTACTGAGCTATCTAGAACTACTTAATTAATGTGTATTAATTAAATGTGTCAACTGGCAGTCACTTCGAATAGCATATTTGGTCATGTTAAAAGTTGCAAGTAGAATTCCAGTACTGGCACTGTTAAAATTTTGTTTTATCAGTAAATGGTCACTAAGGTATCTTTAGTCACTTGACGAAGTCAGAAACTTTGGCTCAGTCATTTGTGCACCTTTTGCAGTGAACTTCATATCCTCTCACTGAGAATTGTTTAGAGACACTCTCCCAGTAGCTAAGTCTGAATTATTTTTGTTGAAAGTTCCTGTTCCTCCCTGAAAGTACCTCCAAACTTTCTAGAGTATTCATTGTCTTGCTGTAGGAACTTAAAAATAAAATTGCAGCAACAAAAAAATACCTATATAGACAATACTTAATGGTAGGATTGGGATATTGACATTAGGACGGCTGCACATATTTTGTCCTACAAGTATGCTTGTTCTGTAGCTTGCAGATGGCTATAATTTTGCATCTGAACTGAAATATAATTGACTTTGTTGTAGCTAATCCCCCTTTCGTTGTGTTTGTTGGGAAAAAATCCTTCAGTGACTGAACAGCTGAGCAAAACACCTTTTCTGTTCACAAAGTTTGTTGTTTCCTGATTTGTCATTGTTAATGCTCCATTCAGCACAAACACTTGAATAATGCATTGTTTCAGAGGCTATTGCCTTTCAATATTTTTGTTACTGTATTTTTTCCACAGAAATTGGGCAAGTAAAATGAGAATTTTGGTAATGGAAAAGTTGAAAGAAAATTCTCAGGCAATGGTAATACACAATAAAACCTTCAAATGGCCTTGAAACAAGAATTGCACATTTGAGCTGCTGTTACCGATTCTGTTGGGATAGATGTATGACCTGCACTGCTTACGAATTCTGTATAGCAAGTTCAATGTGTTAAAATGACAAAACTGTTGATAGAAATAGGAAGTAAATGAAATCTTAACTTCTACAGAAAAGTTGAAGAAATTGTTTTATATTAACTTAACAAGCCATAGAATTGTTTTATTGTTTTAGGTGGATGAAAATACTAGAAAAAGTTTATTTAAATTACGCTCCACATGGGATGATATTTTTCCTTTGAAGAAACTATATGCACTTGATGTCAGAGTCAACTCGTTAGATCCTGCGTGGCCAATTAAGCCTCTTCCCCCCAATGTGAATACATCTAGCATCCATGTGAATC
This sequence comes from Megaceryle torquata, assembly GCA_024611175.1. Taxonomy (NCBI): domain Eukaryota; kingdom Metazoa; phylum Chordata; class Aves; order Coraciiformes; family Cerylidae; genus Megaceryle; species Megaceryle torquata. Next base: position 50,744 of record JANIJG010012573.1, read on the forward strand.
CTAAGTTTTTAAATAAATCGGTAAGTTTTTATGTCTACTGTATGAACAGATGGTAATACGTGTACCTTTCATTGTTTGTATGCTGCTTTTTGACATTTAGTATATTAAGAATGAAGTATCTGGCCTTTGTAGACAGGTAAGAGGAATTTCCAAATTGAGAATATTTATGTGATGGGTTTGGGTTTTATATTTCAAAACTGTCTTTTATATTTTGGAACATTCATAAATGTATATTAAATGATGTGCACCTGTCACAGCAGGCAAAAGTATAAAATATTTTTTTGCACTGAAAATGCAATTTATGACTGCTGTACAAACGGAGTCCCAGTACTGGGTCATGGTAACAGTTAAAGGAGATGGGAGTTACTTGATTCCATCAGGATTTAAAATGTAACTTTCTTAATTCTGTTTTTAGCCAGAGGAATCTACTGCACCTACCTCTGCTGTCACTTCTGGTGCCTCTACTCCTCCAGCTGTTCCTGAAATACAAAAGAATTTGACACAGGAGCAACTGATAAGGCAGCAACTGCTTGCAAAGCAAAAGCAGTTGTTAGAACTTCAACAAAAAAAATTGGAGCTGGAGCTGGAACAGACTAAAGCACAGTTGGTGAGTAGGGTAGTTGAAACTCATAGCTGGGTCTCACTTTCTCTCAGACGCTACTTGGCTATACCAGTGACTGCAGTGCATTAATTTTTCCTCACGTTAGTCAAGTGCAGCTGTTTTGGGACCAGAGCTATGCAGGCTAATTTGGGGTTCCTTAAAAGTATTCCACTCAAAACAGAGGTTAAAAAAAGTGAAATTGTTGGGGTTTTGTTTTTAAACTTCTCTCCAATGCCTACCTGTGATACTCCTCTTCAGCTCTTCTTGTCACTCACAGAAAGCCTGGCTTTTTCAGATCGGTTTTCTCTTAAGGAACAAGGAAGTCTGATTGTAGGAGATACAGTCAGTTTCTCCATTGGCTAAGGTTGCTTTGATGCCATAATCTGAAGATAGTGGTTGCACTTTATTGTTTTACATTTGTAATTGAAAATCCTGGTATGTTGACAATTGATAAGTAAAGCATCCTTGAAGTGTAGAAATATGAAAATTGTATCAGATACTTGGCAGCTTAGTTGCCTCGAGCATGTGGAATACATGGAAGAAGTAACGCTGTAGTGGGAATCTGAGGGAGTTACATATTTTGCAGTATTGACTTTGTAGTACTGATACTGTGTTATATTTGAATTTGATCTTTTGTAATGGTAGTGCATTATTTTAACACTCGAAATTAGCGATTAATGGGTCATTTTCAGTTAAAAGGCTGAATCTTGTGACTTTGAAGACATTTCTATTAATAGTTTTGGTTTTGGACAGAAGATGAGCATCTTGGGGTAGGAGGTGTCATGCAGATTAATGTTGGTCTTTTATCTGTTTCAGGCTGTCTCTCTCAGTGTTCAGCAAGGGTCATCTACTATAGCTTCAGTTCCAGCACCTTCCAAACAACACATGTCTCCCACACCTCATATAACAGTTAAGCCACCTCATCAGACTGCTGCACAATCTGAAAAAAATAGACCATCCCCAAGTCCTCCACTTCATGATATTAAAATAGTAAACAGGGATCCTCGACTTAATAGGATGGCTCAACATTCTTCTCACGCTAAAGATCAGTCTCATAGGAAAGAATTTCCACCGAACACGACCAGTCAGTCTGATACCAAGGCAAACAAAACAATGCAGGCTGAAAAACAAAACACGTCAAAGCAAGAAAAATTGAAAGCAAGTGAGAAAACACAGAAGAAAGAACTTGACCAGTCAGAAGCAAAGTCTAAATCGCCATCCCCTTTGAAAAATAAGCTACCCAATACTAAAGATGCTAAAACACAGGAATGTGAAAGCACAAAAGTATCTGAAATCAGTAAGCGGGATCCAAGACTGAAGAGACATCTTCAGGATAAATCAGAGGGCAAAGAGGATGAGGTGAAAGAGAAGAGGAGAAGTATAGAGAAAAAAGAAAAAGAGGAACATAAGACTGGTGAACATAGACCAACAGGCAGCAGAAATAAAGTAATGAATGGTGCTGTTCAGAAACAAGATACGACTGCAGAGGAGTCAGAAAAACAGGGTGGAAAACAAGGGAGATCGAGTAATAGAAAACGGTCACGATCGCGTTCTCCCAAGGCACGGTCACCATCTACACATTCTCCAAAAAGGCGAGAGAGGAGGTCACCCAAAAGAAGACTTAGAAGTTTATCTCCAACTTCATCAACTCCTAAAGTTGGAAAGATACGCCAGATAGGCCCTAAGCAGTCTCATGTTGAAGACAGCACACAGGCAGCTAGAGATGAAAGAAATTCTAGTAAGAGAAATGTTAAACAAGAGGCGCGAGATCCGAGGAGAGTGAAAAAAGCCCAAGAAGACAGGCCCCAAGAAACAACAAGCCAGCATTCTACAAAAGCTTCTCCTGATCCAAAGGAGAATGCAGAAAACTGGCAAGGATCCAAATCAGGCAAGAGGTGGAAATCTGGTTGGGAAGAAAATAAAAAGTAAGTTACTCTCTTTTAAACAACTTGTTTGAAGTCAGTGGAAGTTGTACTGCTGACCTCAGTATAGTCAGCTTTGGGAGACAGTGTTCAGATCGTTAAAATTTACAGCTCTAACTTAATTTCTACTAGTGGTATGTGGAAATGATGCATAGAAAGTATGCTAAATTGTTAATACTGCCATGATGAGTTCTGATAGGAGTGTAACAGTTGTGCCGCAAATAAAAAAAGTAATCTATATTTTAAACGTATTCTTGCTTTCAGCTCACAGCAGAATGAAGAGCACCAAGCACTTGGTAAATCACCTCACCAAAGACACCGTGAAAACTGGCCTGCTGGCAAAGGAATTTTATCACCCCGAGCACCGAAACAGCAGCACCGGTTAAGCGTGGATGCCAATTTACAGATTCCCAAAGAATTGACATCAGCAAGCAAGAGGGAATTACTTAAGAAGGTAATACTAGTAAATCTATCTTCATAGAAGTGTCCTGGGTATGGTTTGCTTTTCTTACCTTGTTGGAAGTCTAAATAAACTTTAACTATATTACAGGCCAATGAACGCTTAGCATCTGGTGAAATAACACAAGATGAGTTCCTCATGGTAGCTCATCAGATCCGACAGCTGTTCCAGTATCAGGAAGGAAAGCACAGATGTAATGTTTGGGATAGCCCTACAGAGGAAAAGTGTGGTCTGAAAAAGAAACCTCTTCTATCGGATGCAGAATTAACATATTACGAACATAAGGCCAAACTAAAAAGAACCCAAGTTCAGCATTCATTGTCAAGGCTTGATCTGTTGGATCCTGATGATATTTTGGATTATCATATACCTGATGCATTGCTTTCTGGAATAGAGTGCGAGCAGGCGAAAGCCAAGCGTGGAGTACAGTTTGACAGAAAGGAGCCGTTTGGAGAAAGATCAAGGAGACACTCTCCTGTAAGTGGCACTAATAGACCTTTTGCCGATAACCTCTCACCGCTTGAGAGTAGACGGAGGCTTGAGGAACAAAATGCTACTAAAGGAGCAAGAGGTTCTAAGAACTTTGATCCCTACGATACCTGGGGAGAATCAGATGAATTTAAAGATGCTCTGAGACAACAGGGGAAGAGCACAGCAGAATTCCAGAAAATAGATGGTGATACAATGTGCAGATTTGATAATCGTGAAGACAGACAGCTTCTTGGGCAAGCTGGTAGGTGTTTTTGCTTTGTTTTACATCTATCAAGTACTTGGCAGCATTGTAGTGAGTGGTTTTCTGGTTCTGGATTTTTTTAGGTGTTCGAGAGGAACCACGATCACCATTCAGTGAACGTTTCAAAAGAGCTAGGTATGAAGATCCAGAGAAGGCACCGTTTCTGGAAAGCCCAGGATCGAGATTTGGAGGCATTGAAGCAAAGCAGAGGATAAGTGCACTAATGGAAGACAGACCTCTCTTTGATGGATCCCCTAGACAAGCTGCTGCAAGGGTTGGGGTAGATGGACAAGGAAGTCCTTTTGTTGATGGTCCCGCGCCTGGTTCAAGTTCCAGAATTGATGGACCACCTGGACAAGCTGCTATGAGATTTGAGGGGCCTTTGGTAGGGGCAGGTGCATCTCAGTTTGATGGACCACTGGCAGGAGCAGGGGGAGCTGGTGCCCTACGATTTGATGGGCCACCAGCCCTGAGGTTTGAAGGACCCCCGGGACAGGTTGGTGGAGGAGGTCCACTGAGATTTGAGGGACCTCTTGGGCAGATAGGTGGGCCTTTGCGATTCGAGGGGCCTGCAGGGCAGCCTGTAGGTGGTCCTAGATTTGAAGGACCTGGAGTTGGTCTCAGGTTTGAGGGTCTCCGTGGTCAGCCTTCAGGTGGTCTCAGGTTTGAGGGGCCTCATGGTCAACCTATGGGGCCTCGAGGTCAACCAGGGGGTGGTCTCAGGTTTGAGGGACCCCATGGTCAGCCCTTGGGGCCTCATGGTCAACCAGGGGGTGGCCTCAGGTTTGAGGGGCCACATTTACAGCCATTGGGGCCCCATGGTCAACCTGGAGGTGGTCTCAGATTTGAGGGGCCACATGGTCAACCTATGGGGCCACATGGACCGTCAGGTGCTGGGCTCAGATTTGAGGGGCCACATGGGCCATCAGGTGGTGGACTCAGATTGGAAGGACCACATGGTCAACCAGGTGTAGGTCCTAGGTTGATTGATGGACCAGTACACCAGGGAGCTGGTGGACTTCGGTTTGATGGCCCTCTGGGTCGAGCCGGTCCAAGATTTGATGGCTGTCATGCAGCTGGATTTGATGGTCAGCCTGGACAGCTATCTTTGTTGCAGAGATTTGATGGAATTCATGGACAGCCTGGCCCGAGATTTGAAAGGGCGCCTGGCCAGCAGGCACAGGCACGATTCGATACAGCCATACCTCAAAGATTTGATGGACCTCACCAGCCAGCCTCTAGATTTGACTTGCCCCTTGGCCTTCAAGGTGCACGTTTTGAAAACGTAGCCAACCATCCTGCCTCAAGACTAGAAATGTCACCATATGGACAAGGTGGTCCGTTTGTCGATCATCCCAGCCAGGGCTACAATGGACCATCTCATGGGTTCCAGAGACCTGATCTCTTTGATGGTTCTCCTGGACCAAATTTCAATGGACCAGCTGGCCCAGGAGCACAGAATTTCCCATTAAGAGGAGCTGGACATTACTTCGATGAAAAAAGTCTTCAAGGTCCTCAGTATGGAAACTTCAACAATATGCCAATGGGAAGTAATCAGGTAGGAATTGATCTCATTAAGTGGTTTGCTTTGCAGAAGCACTTTTTGTGTAGCGAATTAGCAGTTTTTCTTCGTCTAAAAAGGAAGATTTTTCTGAGCGCAGCTGGCAGACAGGGAGCCCATTTCAAGCTAAAAGAAGTCATTCTTCCTCAGTAATTCCTAGATAATTTAAGAAGGACATTTATTACTATTTCTTAAGATGATTTTTTTTTTTTAAATAGTGGATCTTTACAATCACTTTGTAGCTCAGAATGACAATGAAATTGCTATTTTAAACTTGAAAACAAAACTAGGTAATGGGAAGCCTGTGATATTTTCATTAAACTTGCACAAAAGTGAATTCTAGATAAAGCCTGAAGGACAATGTGAGTGCATAGACATGATTTATTTTTCTAAGAGGTGTAGAATTACAATAGACCAAAATAATAATTCTTTTTGCAGCTGTTAGTACCAGTGACGAGGTGGTTTTAGAGATACCCATAACTTGGGGGAATTGAGAAACATACAGACATTGTTGAACTACAGGTGTTTAAAATAACCTCAGCAGCAGTGCGCTTCATGAGTTCAGTTGTCTTTGCTGTAGCATGTTGGAAATCCTTCCCTCGAAAGGGGAAAATGATGCATCAGTGAAAACTATGTCATTTCTTTCAGTAGACAATTGGGCGAGCATTTTTCATTTGGTGATAGTAATTGAACATGGAGTGTTAACTGTACAAAAGCAAGTAACGTGTCCTGCTAACCTCTAATGGGATAAAATTGTACACACATTTGTAGATCCAGAAAGCTGCCAATTAGGAAGGAAAAAAAATACTCCAAGTGTGTTATAAAACTTGCTATCTAAAGCTTACTGTAGCTGGTTTGATGAAAAATCCTGCTTTCAAGATGTGTTTCGTACAATGGATTTCTAAGAATTAATTGTGGCATTTGTTCATAGACATACCAGTTTCTCAAATTTCTTTCTGGTAAGCTCTGTTTTGGGGAATAGGAGCAGTTGAAAAGAAAGTACTGTGCTTGGAAAATGTGGTTGAAGGCTCAATAGGTAGAAGAGAAGATGTTTTTTCTTTTACTTTGAATGTTAGGCAAAATGAATATGTGTTCTGAAATTTTTCTAGTGGAAAATGGAAATGAAGAAAAGGTTACACAGTCATTTGTGGACCTTGCTGTACCAAACTGTCATGGTTCATTCCTGGAAGGAGTTTAATATATGTAAAATTATTGAGAAATAGATTAATGATAAAATAAAACTGTAAAAAATTAAGTTTATATTTTAAGTTGGGTTGGTTGTTTTGTTTTGGTTGTGGTTTTTTTTGCCTTTTTTTTGTTGTTGTTGTTTTTTGTTTGTTTGTTTTGTTTTGTATAATAATGGAAATGTTTACTTTCACAGGTTTCTCTGATGTCTGCTCAAGCAGGGCCTTATGGACAAGGACAACAGTATTTGCCAAACCCTGGAAGTTTTGTTCAGAATCCTACAGGTGAGTAGCAAAATAATTAACTTTCTTTTATTTCTTTTGCATTGTTCCTGTTCATTAGGGCCACAAAAATGGCCCTTTTGTAATGTCCTGGAATACTAGATCTATGTGGATGCAGGGAAAGCCTCCTCAGTGAGGTAGCCATGGATGTGGTTTTTGTAGTACCTACATCTCTTTAGGGGTTTCACTCACAGTGAAGGCTTTTGTTAGTTTTCATTAATTAAAAAAAAAAAAAAAAAAAAAAAATTTTTGGTGTGCTTTTCTAGAAGTCTGTAGGTCTGAACTGCATTTGCTAGGGTGTGTAAACTTTCCCAGTATGTGAGTGGCTACTAATGAAAAGCTTCTAAAATATCTTATGTGGTTAAGGTAGGTGATGAAGTAGATTTGTTCTGGTCAAGTATTTAAGGATAAAATAAGGAAAATGCTGCATTCGTAATAAACATTATCCAGTAAAGTCTGCATATGAGCAACCTTGCACTTCATACAGTATGAAGGGGAGGCTGTTGCGAGGGAAGAAATCAGCCAGGGACTTGACATAAAGCAAAGAGATTTGGTAAATACTTTGAAGTAAAAAAAAATGGAAGAAATAGGAGTCAAAAGGAAGACTGTGTTGTGAAATACGCTGATAAAGGTGAAGTAAATTTCTGATGCTAACGTTTTGTCACCTTGAATGTTGATGTCTTTCTCCAGGAGCCCTTCCCCATTCTTATCCCGATAACCACCTTGGACAACTCGATGTAAATGAATTGTTTGCAAAACTACTGTCAACAGGGATCCTCAAACTGTCAAAAACTGATTCAACTTCAGCACGTATGTAGATCCATTATGTTCTAACTACTCAGCTTATCCACAGCTTAAGTGTAAAGCTAAGTATGAGAACTTTGTGAACAACTGCAAGTTTCATTTTTAAACTGAACTTCAGTTTTGGAAGGAATTTAATGCATGATGGAGTAATTCTCAGTATCTTGTTTGATTTGTACACTTCAGCTATCCAGAACAGTCAGTTTTGTCTTTGGTACTGTTCCTCAGCAACTTGTTCTTGATTATAATCAGATTCTTGTCAGTTTCTGAAACATTTCTGTCTCTGAAGACTGAATTTTAATGCCAGAGACTGAGGTGAAATGAAATACTCTTTTCCTAAATTGAAGTTTTGAGTAACTTACAATATCTTGTATGCTTGCTTCTAATGTTGCTAGATGACTGACTTAGCCATTGCATGCTTCTTTTTTATCATAGTAAGTGTACTGAAATTTTGATTAAAATGCTATCTTCATGCTTTCTAGAAGCAAATGAAACATCAGCCCAACCAGCTGCTGAAGAGGAAGATGATGACCAAAATGAAGATCAGAACGTACCAGACCTCACTAACTTCGTAGTTGAAGAACTTAGACAGTGCGTATAGTAGAATAAGTTTACAGTACAGTAAGAACAATGACATGATAGTATCTAGGTAGTTAACCCAAGACAATAAGGAGCTTTTAAAAGATTATATGTCATGTCGTGACTAACAGGACATGCAGTTTTTGATGTTAGCCTTGAAGAATTTGAGGGAGGAAAAAGAGAAAATTACCCTGAGAAAACAAGCTGCATGTTTTTACTTAATCAGGTGGTGATATGTATTGAACTCGGCGTTTCTTCCTTTGTTACTACTAATTTTACCTCCTTCTTGGTAGTTCGCAGTGCTGAGTCAAACGCAGACACTACCATTTTAATCACTATTAGGTGATGAAGCTCGTAGGTGGGAAACACAATGCAGGCATATTTCTCACGAGTAGTTAATACGAGCCCCTTGTTTGGCATTTGAGTGTTTCAATTGGTTGCGTTAGGAAAATCAGGAAGAATTTAGCTACATTGCGCGCTTCAGCCTTGCGGTAGATTCCTGCTTTTCCTCTACCCTTGCGGCCATATGAAGCAACTTCACAGAATTGTCAACAGTTGGAAAATACTTCTGAGATCACTGCATCCAACCATCAGAAACTTACTCGATAAACTTCTTGCCCTTTTATTTTCAAAGAAATGTTAAGACTTTTCTTTTTGTCTTTTTCATAGGCGTTTTGATAGTGTTATAAACCGACTGTACACTGGAATTCAGTGTTATTCCTGTGGAATGAGATTCACTACTTCACAGACAGACGTTTATGCAGATCACCTAGACTGGCATTATCGTCAGAACCGGACAGAAAAAGATGTTAGCAGAAAAATTACACACAGAAGATGGTACTACAGTTTAACAGTAAGTAGTGCAGTATGTATCTGGGTAAATTACAGGCTGGATTCAGTGTTTCACTTGCGTATGTGCTGTAGGATTACAGTTGAAATTTACATCATCACATGAGTTGGCCTTTGGTAAACAATGGTCTCTTAGATACATCAAGTAGTTCTCAAATGCCTGTCAAAATACAAAAGGCAATTGTACGAAGAAGAACAAACAGTGAAACTATCGGTACTGTTTTCATCACACTGAGAATGGAATGGAGATTGAAGGACAGTGGGTTTTCTGGAAAAATCTTTTTTTGAACTTTAGCATTGTGAGCATGCATTCATTGTGCTGATGATGCATGTGAGGTGCATTTTAATGCAGTAAGATTTATTAAATATGATACTTTTGAGATGTTTTACTCTTTTTTTTTTTATTATTTATTTCCCAAGATGTATTTTTTTAAACATTTCTGGCTATTTGTCAATGTCTTGAGTATAAATAAAAACTTCTCCTTAGGACTGGATAGAATTTGAAGAAATAGCTGATCTAGAGGAGCGTGCAAAAAGCCAATTTTTTGAAAAAGCTCATGAAGAGGTTGTCTTGAAGACACAAGAAGCTGCAAAAGAAAAGGAATTTCAGAGTGTCCCTGCTGGGCCAGCTGGAGCAGTTGAGGTATGTTTCAACTTGCCTTTATTAGCCCAGATACTGAGTATCATCTCGCACTTCAAATAAGTTTACAGCATTCTTGTAGGCAGTGTTGGGCTGTATGTAGACCAACGTCCTGTTCTTGCACCTCTGTGCAGCCGCTTTGTAGGTGGGGTATTTGTGACTGTGTTGTTTTTGTCCCTGGTTGTTTCCCAGGGCAGATGGTAGTATAAAAAAGCTGTAGTTAAAAAAAAAAAAAAATCTACACCCATTGGCATTTTGTCGTTTTAGCAAAATGGAAATGGACAAAGTGTGCTAATTTACTGAATGCTTCCTTAGAGTAAAATGGGGCAAGTGAATTGGAAATGGTCCTTTGTCATTTAAGTAATTACTGGTTTTACTGAGTTTTTGGTACTTTGACAGAGAAATTACTTTTTTGGTAGAAGGTAGGCATTAAGAGGAAGACCTGTCTTGTTCTTAAAGTAGCCAGTAGAGCTGTATTTTGGTAGATGAATTGATGTAGTAATTAAGTATAAATCTTTGAAGAACTACAGTTTAGTTTTACATGCTAAGCCTCTAAGGAATTAGTTGATCAAGCTATGAAGTCTTTTAAAATCAAAATGTACCTTCTGTGCTTTGTTCTGAGTGTGGATTTTTTTGCACAGAAGTACTAAAATGTTAACACTTCATCTAAAAGTTCTGCCTTTTTAATGTGAGACTCCAGGTTAAAGGGAAGAGTGAAGATAATGCCATAAACATTATTCAGTACCTGTGCTGGATTGTCTTATAAGACAGTAAACCAGCATTAGGTTGTTAGAAAGTGTTCTTCAGAGACTTCCTAGCTGAAAGGGCAAAGCTTAACCTCTCAAGTTACAGCACTCCTCCAAGCCAGGTGATGATCATTGCTCAGGCTGCAAACTATACTCCGATTACTTTTAAGTAGTTTCCTGAAGCTACTTTCAAAATGTGGAGGAAAGATCTTGTTGTAGTCTTAATGTATTTAGCTAAATTTAAAAGACCGGTTTTTGACTTACTAAATGCTTGAAGTTTATGTGTCAGTAAATTGTTGCAATAACCTCGTTTATCTCTGTTACACCAATAACTTCTCAGAGCTGTGAAATTTGTCAAGAGCAATTTGAACAATATTGGGATGAAGAGGAGGAAGAATGGCATCTAAAAAATGCTATCAGAGTGGATGAAAAGGTAACCTGATCTTACTGACATGTGATACTTACAGTAAAAGACCCAAACAATTTAGCAGAAAACAAAGAAAAAACAAAACAACCCAAATCAACAAACAAACAAAACAAAAACAAACTACAAAACTAAACAAAACAAACAAAAAACCCACAAAACAACCCCCCTCCCCCCCAAAAAACAACAAACAAACAAACCAAAAACCAACCCAAACCACAAACCAAACAGAAACAAAGCGCAAAAAACCCCAGAGGGCTGAGTGCTGTTTGTCTGCTGAAGGATTCCCATGGTAGTTTTCCTGGCTTCCAAGAACATAGATTCCTCAACCTTTGGAAGTGCATGGAACCCTGGTGTCATTAGTATACGCTCACCAGCCTTCCCTTACACTGCAGTGCTGAAATAAAAACAAATGTGTCTATGTGACTGTAGATACTAGTTCAGTTATTTCTGTAATCAGCCTTACATAGGTAATTTCCAGCACTTACAAGGCTGGGATAACTTGTAAAAACATAGACAAAATCTTTGTGCAGTTACACTTGTCACTGTACTTGGCCTGCTCATACCATTGTTTTTCCAGACAAATTGTATAATTGACGCTGTTCTGTTCATAATCAGTGATCCTGCTAGAATTCATGTAATTACATGTATAACAATTCTTTTTCAGATTTACCATCCATCTTGCTATGAAGATTACCAAAACGTAAGTGAATCCTCCTTCATATTCTTCGAAGCATTTTGCTTTTGATTTGTTTGCTTGATGTCTGCCTTTGCAGGGAGGAGATGTATTCAGAAAGTGCTACTCATTGCTCTTGCCCATGACTAGACAAAGAATCAAAGGCTTTGGGCATAGCAAGTCTATAATACAGAACTAGCTACGATGTATTTCTTATTATGATGTACTGTGACAGCTAGTGTGTCACACACGACTGAAGCAAAACCATAGTTTCAGACACATAGTGCGTGTTTCATAGCGTGTGTCATCTTAGGAATTTGCAGAAATGGAGGAAATGAGTGTTGCTGTGTTACATTTTTAAGACTTTGGGAATTACAGTTCCCCTGGGGATAGCAGGGAACAGGTTATATGTGCAATAGGTAATTTGTTTAAGCATTTTGTCACTGTTTGGGTGGTACCTTTTCTAAGTAATTGTGAAAAAGTAATTCTATTACAGAATAAGCTTGTTTTCTTAGGATCTTGGTAAAGTAGATGTTTGGATTTTGAATGCCTGTCAAGGTGTTCACGTTTTGAAAAAGAGTAAAGGGATAAGAAGCTAAAATGGTTATTTTAAAGTACATTAATGCTACATTGACTTACAACTTTGCAGACATCCTCATTTGATTGCACACCATCTCCGAGCAAGACGCCCGTAGAAAATCCACTAAATATAATGTTGAACATTGTTAAACAAGAAACACAGGAGTCCTGTGACTCACCAAAAGTCAAAGAAGAACCTGATGACACCCCTACTGCCTGTGCAGAAGAGACCACACCTGCATCTACAGATATTAAAACAGAACCTGATGACTCTGTTTAAATAAACTGAGGTATTAATTTTTATTTTTTTTTTTTTACGAAGAGCTGCTGTGTTAAATCTGAAAGGCAAATACTTTTTATATGAAATAAAAATGTTCAACTGAGGCAGGGCCTCAACTACTGTTTTGTTAATAAATACATTTTTGTATTTGAATTTCTTAATTGCCTGCACAGTTTCAGGTGTCATTGTGTGAAAAGTCTGTAGATGCGTGAAAATTTAATGGAATGAAACGGTATATGTAAAAATGTAAAATTTTCACTTGTGGAAATGTAAATTATAAATAAAAAAAATATTTTTGCTATATATGGAGTGTAATGTTTATGCACACCATCAGATGAGGACAGTGTTTCTGTACTTTTTTCAGTTTAAATGGACTTAAAAAGAACTTTTGCTCAGTAAGATTGCGAAAAATGAAAGCAAGTAACTTCCTTCAGTTATCCCATAGGTTTGGTTGTCAAGGGAAGCAGTGCAGGAACTTCTCAGATGGACAACCCTAGAATTCTTTTCTTTTTGAACTTACTTGAATAAATTTATATATCCACATGTCTTAGGAAAAAAAAAAAAAAAAAAAAAAAGGAAAACCACACAAAAATACCCACAAAACACAAAACCCTGAAAAGACAGTTCTGGGTAGAAGGGGAAAATTCAACAAACCAACTGGGAGTGCTTGATTGTGAACACAAGTGCCAACAAACAACTAACAGACCAGGATGCCTGGTAGTTAAGACATTTTTAATTATTTTATTTTTTTGTTTCCATTAGACAGACACAACAATTTAATACAGCTGAACGAACTTTTCTTTTCCGGGGGGAATGAATGTAAGAATGCTCCTTTGAAACATGGCAAACTTCTTTTTTTTTTCTTTTTTTTTTTTCTTTTTTTTTTCTTTTTTTTTTTTTTTTGTTGCTTATGACTGGATTTAGATGGCAAATCAGATATCTTGAGATGTTAATATTTCTTAAATGTAATAAATAAAATTAAGCATATAATTTGTGTGTGTCTTCCTTTCAGTAACGGGTTTGTAAGGCTGGGATGTTCGTTGGGTTGGAAATAATGCTACAATCATTTGTTTTAGGACAGTGCATTTAATGATTTAGTCTGCCACAGGTTTAGTGCATATTTTTAAAGCTGCTGGGAGCAAGACATGGGTGCCATAAGTCAAAGAGCAGCGTCACAGTCCTCATGTGTTACTGTTGCAGTGAGAATACTTGGGAGATGGGAATTCACCCTTCCTGTAGGGTGTAAGTAGAAATAATCATCTGTGAAGGTGATTTTGCTGTTGGATGCAATACTTTTTCCCATCTTCACAACCAGGCTTCAAGCAGTTTCTAAGATGTGAATAATTCCTTGACTCTAATTGTAAGTAGGGTTGTGAGTGTCCCCATTTTAAATGTCAGCCTTTAAAATGCCTTTCAATGAGAGGAAATACAGGGGAGCAAAAATACTTGGAGGTTAATCAGGGATAAGTCAATCCTTGTGGTGGTGTGTGGGGCTGTGTTGTCGGGAGTTGCTCCTGTGTTACCTGCAACTTGGTGGGGCAGGGATGTAGGCTTGGCCCAATTACCACTTCGTGTGCAGAAATACTGTGAACTTCTAAATTACACAAATTGAAATTCAGAGGAGAGAGAGATGTGATGTCATTGCATGTGTAGAATCCTATTAGAAAAAAGGAACAAATTACCTTGCCTACTAGGGATAGGACAAAAGAGACCTGTAAATTGCAGTAGGAGCATTTATGGCAACTTTCTAATGACAAGTATAATTAAGCTCTAAATGAACCTTACTTAGGTCCATATAATTATCAGTGTGCACCTTTAAATCTAACTGGGAAGGGTTCATCCTGCCTGGAAGCAGGACTCTGGAAAGGCAGTGTGTTTGTCCCTTTGAAGGAGCCAACTTCCTTCCAGAGCACCAGCTGGTTTTAGCCGAGGGGCCTGAGGAGCAGGACTGTGGAGCTGCAGAACAAAAAGCACCCCCCTTGTAATCTAAAAACATTTTAGAGCAGAGTGAGGCTTGGATACAAGGCATGACTGGAGTCCGATTATCCTGCAGAAAGAGCATAAACAGGTTAAATACCCCTTGGTCCATATTTCACTGCTGGTTTCAGAGGTAAGAATAGGTACTTAGCGGTTACACTTCTCCCTGAGGAATGCCATGAAGACAGTTCCGGGGTTCCGGGGTGTCAAAAAGCGCTACCCGGCAATGCAAGTTCCCCTACACCATTTCTGCCCTGCTGTCCTACCCCTCATGCCCTACAGCTATCCACAGGCAACTGTATTGCAGCTCCCACGGCTGAACTTTACCTCCAAATTTGCCGGGCAGCCTTTCCCGTCCCCTTTCCCTTCCGTGAGCACTCTCCCTCGCCCATCCAGCCGCCATCCCCGCCCCCAGCAGGCACGCACCGCCTCCTCTGCCCTGCCGCCATTTTCCTGCCGCCACCGCCTCCCCGTGAGGAGCCCGTGGTTAGTGTACACTGTGCCCATAGCAACCCCTCCTCTGCGGCGTCGGGCGCAGGGAGGAGGAGGAGGGTGCGGCGAGTGAGGCAGGCTCCTGGCGGCTTCTGCTGTGAGAGGCAGCCATGCCGACGGCCGCCACGCCGCCTCTCCCCTCCGGCCGGTGAGACTGGTTCGCCCGCGCTCCGTCTTCCCCCTTCCCTTTCCTGAGGGCTGGGGGCAGCCCCGGCTGCCCTCCCGAACACCGCCGGGGCGGCAGCTGCGGCCCCACAGCGGCACCTTCCCGCTTGGGCCGTGAGGCGAAAGGCCCCGCAGGCCGGGGCGCCGTGGCGCGGAGGGGGACGGGGACCGACGCGGACGCGCTTCCTCGGCTCCGGCTGTCCTGCTTTATTTTGTCTGACATCCCCGGTCTGTGACATGGGTCTCTGCCGGCACCCACGCAAAATACCGAGATTGCTCAATATTCGCAAAACACACGGGGAAACACACGGGGAAAGGCGGCACCACGATGGCGGCCGCCCCCAGCCTCAGCTGGCCGGGCCTGCACTCCCCCAGCTTTGGCGTTACCCCCTTACTGGGCCCTGTAGTGTGACCTTCGCTTGCAGCGTGTCTTGGCAGGGGCTGGCAGCCTCCCCTCCTCCCTTGGAACTACTACCGGGACATGCTGCAAAAGACTGGGGCTCGGGGGTTTTCTCTGTGTTACAGAAACGTTGGAAAACCTTAAATTGTCTCTTTTCATTCATTCTGAGCCATACCCTGGAGACATTTGAAAGATGGGGTGCTTAGGGGCATGGTTTAGTGGTGGACTTGGCAGTGCTGATTTTACAGTTGGACTCAATGATCTTAAAGGTCTTTCCAACCTAAATGATTCTATGAGTCTGTATTCTTCATTTAATTTCTTAATGAATTTTGGGTAAGTACTCATCTCAAAATGCATACTTAATTCTGTCTACAAAGAGTTTTAGAACATACAGTGAGTGTTTGATAACAGTTTTGAGAAAAGACTTCACTAAAATGATGTCCTTCACTTTCAAAATCAACATATTTTGTAGGGAATTTATGTTAACAGCTGTTTACTGAACTTCAAGTCCCAGGGCAGCTGCCTTTGGCTTATTTGCAGTGGCCTGTGCCAAGAGGCCATGCAGCAGCACTTTGCAATGAACTCCGTACAGTTGTAGGTCTCTGGAGGGAAAGGGAAACAAAATTCACTCTGCTGGCAGGCCTTGTCCTGTACTTTTCTTCTGGATAAAGAAAAATGTGGATTACCTTGAACTTGCTGCACTGGAACATTGTGTTAAACACATTAGTCCTTTGGCAAGTAGTGTTATTGGCCAGATCCTCCTCTTGATGTGAGTCTGTACAATTGGACTGAAGTCTGTAACCCTCACTTGGCCTAAGAAATGGTTCCCTTGTGAGAAAATTATGTCCTGGTGATATTGTCTCTTTAAAAAAACAACTCAAACCACAAACCATACATAAATGTTGTTTGGAAACATGAACTAGATGACCTCCCGAGGTCCCTTCCAATTTGAATTACTCTGTGTTCCTCTGTTGCTGCTGTTTGTTCATACAGCATTTTGCAGGATGGACTCCCAGTTCCTGACTGAAGCCACTTCGCGCAGGGTAGTGACCCAGACTGCTGGGCTGGGGGAGTTGCAAGTTGAGTGATAAACAGCCGTAAGATTGAGAGAGGTGATTCTGCTGCTCTGCTCTGATGAGACCTCACCTGGAATACTGCATCCAGCTCTGGAGCCCTCAGCACAGGAAGGATATGGACCTGATGGAGGGGGTCCAGAGGAGGGCCACAAAGATGATCAGGGGGCTGGAGCACCTCTCCTACGAGGACAGGCTGAGGGAGCTGGGA